>JARHVA010005199.1:1122500-1279211 GCA_037957365.1 Torreya grandis | reverse complement strand
CGAATCTGATTAAAGAGGGTTTCTATGACCATACACTTTGTTCAAGGAAACTGTCTGAAACAAAAACTTTACTTCTAGAAAGATGTGTGTAACCAAAATCCACCTTTTTAGGTTCAAATCCTCTAGGTCTTCTCTTCGCTTCCTTACCATCAATTGTGCATTATGACTTTTGTTTCTATTTTATATTTGAATCTATGAACTAGAGTCTCAAGGAAAATAGATTGGATGTTGACACTAGATTTTAGGTGGTTAGTGTCTAATAAACAACCCTCTAATAGTCATACCTTGTGTATTATAACAATTAAAATTTTTAATAACCCTAAAATTTTAAAAACTAGGCCTCTCATGTAATAAGAATATGCCCAATATTAAATGGTTAATTAATAGTGTTTGTGTGTGGTAGTGGATCATAACACTTGTCTATTTATGAGTAACATTGAATTCAAATTTAGTAATATTGGTGTGTACAATAATTTTTAATGATTAGAATTAAAAGAAGTGGAAGGGTACATATATAAAGTTATTTATTTTAGAAAGAGAGGAAAAAGAAGTTGTCAAGATTGTAAAATATAATTTAGATATAAGGATTAGTGACTCAAAAAAAATAATATAAAAATTATTTTGAGACATTGAAAAATAAATTTAAGATTTTAGAAATCAACCAAAATACTAATATTACTTAATTTTTAAACTAAATAAACTATACATAACTAATGTATAAAATTTCTTTTAAAATATTGAAAAAATAAACCTTGATACTATTTTCATTTTAAGATATTTTTCCTCAATAATTTTAAATTGTTTTCATATTCTTATTTTACATATTTAAGTTGTGAAAGATCTTAATAATGGAAGATATGTAGCTTTAAAGTTTAAGTTCAATTTTTATTAAAAAAAATATTAATTGTCATTGAAAATATTTTGAGTTAAAAAAAGTTGGTGTAAGAATTTTTTTTAATATAATATAATAATGTATAATGCAATATTCATACACGTCAAAGTCAATATTAAACGTTTCATTACATTTTGTTTCCATTAAATGCTATCATACGATTCGTATAAAGATAAGCTTGTAATCTAACATGTATCACTTTTTAATTTTAAAATATTAGATTGTATGTGATCATATGTCATTGTGTAATATAGATAAATAGATTTTAAATTAAATTAAAATAAAAATATTTTATTATTAAATAGTTTAAATAATTAAAATAAAATAAAATATTAATTTAATTTAATTTATTAGATATTTTTTTTTAATTAAATATTAATTTTTATAAAAAATTATTTCAAATATATTTAGATAAAATAAATAATTAAAATAATATTTATTGGATATTTTATTTTTTAATCAGATATTAATTCATTATTTTTTTATAAAATTTTAATTCGTGTATATTTTAGTTATTATCCAAATATTTTTTTTTGAATAATTATTGTTTTAAATATATTTATCTTCATATAAAAGCACATAACTATCATTAACATTTTATAGTAAGGGGAAAAAAATGATAAATATAATTCTTGAGATTTTCATTATCTAATCTTTTTTTCCATTGACAAAACTTTTGGTGAGTTAGTATTTAATAAATCACTCTTATCTCATAATTATTACTAATATAGAATTATCAAAATTACATATTTTTAATGTTAAGTTGAAATTTTCACAAATAATTTTAATTAGATATTAATCTTACTTTTATTTAATTATAAACAATTTTTCTTCTTATTAAATTTTTAAAAAATATACATAAAAATAATAATCAAATTTAATTAATTAATATTAAATTTATAAATAAAAATAAAAATATTTTTATTTTTAATACTCATATTCATATATATATATACAAAATTGACTCATTATTTATAATTAAAAATATACTTACATACACATATATAATTATAATATTGACACTTTATTTGTAACTTGAATATGTAGGATATATATACTTACAAAACCATATATATAAAAAATTGACTCCCTGTTTGTAACTTGAATATGTAGCATGTATATACTTATAAAATAAAATTTATACTACCTACTTTTTAATGGTTAGAAAATCTAAAATTTAAAGAAAATAAAAGAATATTTAATATGTATATACTTACAAAACAAACTTTCTACTCTTTAAAGGTTATGAGATTTGAAACTTAGAAAAAAATAATGAATTTTTAGGGCTTGCAATAAACTAAATAAATAATAAAATTGTCTTAGTATTTTTTTAAGTCTTTGAGTATTGGAAATTATTTTAAAAAATATATCAGTATTATATAAATATAGATTATTCTAATGATATGTAAACTTTAATTCGTGTTGAAAGTGTTGTGCAATGAATATTTTAATGATTTATGGATCTCTTTTAATAAGTTAAGATTTTGACAATAACTAGTATTGGTTTGTATTGAATGATTCAAATAATTACAAATCATGCATAAATAAGCTTCAACTTGAAATTGGAGTTGACATGTAAAATTCTGAACTCTAAAAATAAATAAAACTTGACTTTCTATTTTTAATAAGTTTTGCATGCAAGCACGTACAAAATATCCAAAAATAAACTAAACTCTAAAATTAACCTATCGAATGAATTTCAACTGAAGTTCAAGTCCAATTACAAAAATAGATAATTTTTAAATTTAAAAAAAAACCTAAAAATAATTTTAAACAGCAATTTCAGACCCTTAAATAGTCACGTTTGGCCTCCAAAAAATACGAAAACATCCCATGACCAAAATAATTATATTATTCCCCCAATTAATTATAAACACCTAAAAATCATTTTAATTTCCTTAAATTTTATATATTATGAGATAACATCTCTCTTATAAATACAAATGTTACACATTTAAAATATAAATTAAAAGTCAAATTTGTATCAACAATTTAAAAAATTAAAAAGTTATATATTTTTTAACTTCTAAATTTAAAAACTTAAAAATAATTAATTAAAATTAATTATTATTTTAAACATAATATTTAACCTACCCTGATAAAAAAATTAAAGTTTTTATTACACAAATCTAGATGAAATCATTAAGATTACATTTTTCATTTAAAACCTTTACTACTATTTCCACCTTGCACCATACAAATAAAATAGTGAAAGTGGATGTAGTTCAATTTAATCCATTTCTTATAATGTTATAAATTATGACACACTTGTAAAACTATTATTTAAATAACTGACAATTTGTAAAACTATTATTTTAAAAAGGACCAATTGGAGCACGTGAATTTTATGCTTAGTTTGGGAAACACATAGGTTTATGGGCGAAGGGAAATTAGTAGTTTATTTGATTTTGTGAGATGACACGGGAACATTATCCAATTTCGAGGATGTTTAATTTTGTGAAAATCATTTATTATTGTTTATTTATCCTTCTAGTATAAAATATTGCCAATTAACGAAAAAACAAACCAAAAGGAGAAAACCAAGTCCTTCCGTTAATTTTTTGATACTCAATTATTATATTGATTTGTTCATTTAAGAGGTTCAAATTTCCCACATGCTAACAATCTCAGGGTTGTAAAATAAGAGGAGATTTAATACAAATATATACACATCAACAAAAAATAATGAGGATAAGATTTAATAGAAATATATATACATTAACAAAAATAATGAGGAGATCCAATAAAAATATATACACATCAACAAAAATAACAAAGGGATCCAATAGACATTACTTCTATTAAAATATTTCATATTTATATTTTGTGTCAATTATTTCATATTTATTGAAAGATTAAATTTAGTGTTTCTATCTTTAAATTAGGATATTGTCTTCCTCTTATATTATTGAAAATAGTTTACATTATTTCAAACATAAATTCTAATGAACATCATAGTACGAATTTAATCTATTTGTGAATTTTAATTATATGTATGAGTTAATTTATCATTGTGTTTCATAATAATGAAATATATGTATAACATTCAACATGTAAAAAATGAGTTATGTTATTGATAAAGTTTCATTAGAATTTTATGTTTGAGGGTCCCCTGGGAAGTTACCTAATGATGACCAACAAGATGGGAGGAGAGTGTTGCATTATTTTGGTTTTTTGATGACTTGTTTTGGGATCTTTCTACTTGAAGATTTCTTGGAGTTGATAACTTGTTGGTTTCACATGTTTTTGAATTTTTTTGTTTGGCTTGCATAACTTAAAATTACAATTATATTAATGAAAGGAAATTAGCAGTTGTAATACATCTATTTTGATTGTAAAATAGTTGAAAAGACATTTCTTTCATTCCCTGGGGTTTCTCCAACTTGTTCAAAGATGATAATTGACATGTACTAGATCCAATAATGGAGATTAGATGTTATACCTTAGGGGGGATAGGTCCATATATTTTATGCACCCTTAATGTTCATAAGGGACCTGTTAGATCTTTAGTTAGAAGTTTTACTATTGGAATGCCTCAGTAAAACTATTTTTATGAAAACAAAAAAATTACATGAGGTTACATAGTAAATCAGTTAGTTGGAATTCACAGTTCACTCTCCCTACTAGAGGAACAAGTCTATATCAAAACAAAGAAACATTGATGAAGCATGATAAGTCAAAAAACAAAAAAAAACAAAAAAACTCTAAAAGAGCTAAAAAATATATTAAGCATAATTTGTCAGACCATAAGGAGGAAGTAGAGGATCATTCTTAGGTGGTTGAGAACTCCAATAAAAAGGCTCAACCAAGGATTAGGGGCCATCCATCCATTGATGGGCTCTAGAGGAGCCAATGAAACAATAATTCCCTATCTAAGAGGAGGCAACACCACACTACCAATAGGGTTAGGACCAAGAGTAGGTGAGTCCCCCTGACATGGAGTAGTGGTATATTTCCCATGAGGAGGAGATAGACTCCATCGCCCCCATTGAGGAGGGGTGAAGAAATTATTATGAATACACGAGAGGCTCTATCAATGTCTAGGCACTAGTGGTGGAGAGTCATGTGGTGGAATAGTTGGGGGGACATAACTCATAACATAAGGAATACTCCCAAAATGGTACAACAACTCATGTAAATGCTTGAATTCCATGACCACCTTTTTAGCCTGGGCTTGAATCTGCATCAAAGCCAAATAAAACACAAACACCTAGTCATTAATAGTAAAATGATAAGATATTTCTTCATTATTAAAAAAGTGGAGTTTTTATCCTTCCATAATTGAAAGAAAATAACAACTCTGAAAAAATCCCATAAAAAGGTTATATATGCTGACCAATTTGTAAAATCCCCAAAAAGGGCTAAACACCATGAGAAAGGCTCAGGATGGAAGTGTTGAAAGAGCCCGTGTATCCATTACTAGGTAGATTGAGCTTTGGACATGTCCAAAAGATATGCTTAAAGGACTCTAGTCTAAAATAGGTCAAACACTTGGGTTGAGCAAGTCCAAGTTGATAAATATGTTCTCCAAGAGGAAGGTCTTGATAAACTAGACATTAGATAAAATGAGCAAGCTTGGGCTCAAGTTTCACAATTTGTATTCTATTGAGTCATACCAACCAAGTCATGGGAGACGAATTAAGACTCCAATACATGTTGAGCTTACCTAGATCTAGAGATAAAGGGCCCATGATTTGATACTAGAGGCCTCGAGAGTAGTTCTTGAAGTGAGTATCACAATTCCATCTTCAATATTTATACCAATCTTTTGGACATTGTAGAACCAATTTGTGAAACATAACATCCTTCATTATGTATTAAATAGGAAGCATATCACATAATTCAAAATTATTTAAATTAAATTTTTATTTTAGCTACAACCAAGAAATCCAATCACATATTGAGACCAAAGCCTTCGCAATTTGAATTCCTTTCTTGAAAAGTCTCAAAGCTTTCACTCCAAGCAACTCTACTAAAAGTAAACTATTATTTGTCATAATAGAATACCATGATAGGTTATGGTCATTGAAGGAAAGACCAATTTAAAACCATCTTCAATGCATTTTAAATAGGGTTTGACAAATTCAAAAGCTTTCCAAATGCTTTTAGCAGTAAAAGATACATTAATTTTAATTGGGGTAGGAATGATTAAAAATGTGTGGAAACCAATATTTTTCCAACTAAACTTACCATAGGGAGATCTAGAATAAATACACTACCATAGGAGATTTTTTAAAGTTTCATTACTTTCAACAACTATGAAAACCCATTTAGCACAAAGGGTAATACTCTATCTATAAATATCAATAATGCCCACATCTCCTTTGTCATGAGGATGGCAACAAATATCTAAAACTAACTTTTTGGAAACCTCAAGTTTGATTAGCATTAGACTAGAGAATTTATCTGAGTATCTTAGCCAATTTTTCATAGGAGGCTTTAGATGGTACCTAACAAGAGGAGTAGTAAACATGAATAGCAACAATAATCTTAGTACACACTTAGAATTTACTTTCTAAAGAGAGGGGCGTTGTGAACCAATACTCAACCCTTTTCTCCACTCTATTAATGACATATTGCCAAAGCTTAGTAGGGTAACAATCAAAGCCAAAGGGAATGCCCAAAAATTTAAATTTCTCTCTACAATGAATCCACTCCTAATTTTAATAGTGTAACCACATTGATATGGGCATCATACTTTATTTGTATTATTGTGTTTTATTCCATTGTAAATTAGAACTAGAACCTTTATAAAAAAACATCCAAAATGTAAGGTCTCCTTAAAACATTCTTCATGCTCTTCAAGAGTAAGAAAAGTATCATAAAAAATGGCCATTTATGAGTTGAGAATATCTATTAGTAAGAATGATGCCCCTAATGATATGCCACTCAAGATATATGAGCCAAATTATATCCAGCTTCAACATAAAAAACATATAAGGTTGGTGCAAGAGAACAACCTTGACGTATATAGCAAAAAAGGCCAAAACTATCAAACTTGATCCCATTGATAGTGAGACAGACCAAGGTGTTTGAGAATAGTGTTTGGAAAATCACAATAAGAAATTAATTGAAGCCAAGAGATTGAATCATAACAAGAATAAAAGGCCACTCAATCCTATCATAAGATTTTTAAAAATCTATTTTGGGAAAATGGTTCACTGACATGAGGTTCTCACCTACTCCATTCCTTCCTAAATAGTAATAAGCTTGTCTAAGATATATTTATTTTTGATAAAATCCATTTACTTTGATATAAAAATGGTAGGTAAAATGAGTCAAAGGTGGTTTAAAAGAGCTTTAGCAAGGATTATATATGACACATTGAGGAGGGTGATGGGGCACCAACTAGTAATAAGCTCAAGATCACTAGTCTTGGGAATAAATTTGATGTTGTGTTTATTAATAAGAGAGCCCAATGATTTTTTCTATAAAGCTTTTTTGTAAATGTGTAGCAAGTTAGGCCAAAAAAAATCCCAAGTAACTTTATAGAATACTATATTGCATGTGACATTACATGTCATAGTGTAATATGGATAAATGGAAATTGATTAAATGATAACAAAAATACTTGATTATTATTAACTCACATGGGAGGCCAAGATCCATAGTATCCCATAAATTTTGAAAAAAATCACATGGGAGGCCATCAGTACTTGGGGCTTTATCCACAACCATCTTCATGATAACCTCATGAATATCATTGAAAGATAATGGCCTATCACAAGTAATTCATTATGCATGAGAGACTTTACAAGGAATTGCCTGAAGACACTGAGCAAGAGTCACTTATCATTCAAGAGAATTGGCCTATGCTAAAAAAACTCTATGATAATGATGAACAAAGGCCTGAAGAATATCAAGGAGTTTGGTGAGCTGAGCATTTTCTTCCTTGGTGGCTTTAATTCTATCAACAACACATCTAGAATACAAAAGAGAGAATAACTCCTTGGTGACCTTGTCCCAAAATTTTAGCCAATGCATCTAAGCTCAGATTTGAGCCCCTCTAGCATTATGAGCCTCCTCCACTTGAATCTTATGCCACCATTATGTTTCTTGGGTTTGCAACTAAACATTAAAAGGAGAAGTTTCAAGCTCATATGATACCCATAGGTATTCACGATTGGTAGCATTATGAAGACACCATTGAAAAAAGGCAATTTGTTTACCATAGATTTAGAGAAAGGTGGTAGTGTGAGACAAAGAATCTAACCACCATTGTATCCAATCAATGTCCCCCTTAGGCTGGGAAATAATATTCCAAATTATAATAATATGTCCCACCATATTTTCATGTTTTAGGTGGGTAGTATTGAGGTAAAACTAGATCAAAACTAGCTTCACTTGAGGGGTAGACCATTCCAAATTGAAGCAGATGGGATGATGGTCTACCATAAAAGTGTTAGGGAGCACTGAAACTAGTCTATTATGAATATGATTTAAAAATGAAAGATCTTGTTTAACTAAAAATTCTTGGTCTAGCCACTGAAGAACCCAATCTTTCCCTTGGCATAATTTGGACCAAGTGAACTAGGGAGAGTTGGAATTATTCCTTTGGTGATGATTGGAATCAAACATCCTAAGTTTTTTGCATATATAAAACCAAGCTTCCCACTTGCTAGCACACCACTACATAATAAGGTGTCCTTTTTTGTCCTTAGGAGATTCCACCATATTAAAATCTCCATTAGGACCCAATGTGCATCTAGAAGTGAATCTACCAACCATATCCAAAGAGAAGCACACTCCACAACATCATTAGAGGCATATAGATTAACAAGCCTAATGATGAAATTATCAAAGTTAAAAAGAGTCCAAACCACCTGATGGGTGGGATCAAAACCCTAAGAGGTAATGTTTTGAGAGAATTCTAAATCCAATAGAGTGACATCCCCACCATGACCACTGTCATGCATAGTATTCTGACAAATGGATATAGGCCAAATTATTCATGTTGCATTCTATAGGAGGAAACTAGAAATCTAGACTTCTTGAAAATAAATAATTTTCATGTTGCTAAAAAATTGATAATTATTCTTGACCTCATGCTTATGTAGTGGATCAGTAAGGCTATGAATATTCCATGAAAAAACTAACATTAAGAAATGTCTAGGTTTATATCATTATCCTCTATGAGGTGTTCAAGTGTAGAGAATTGATTATAAGTTAGTTTATATATCATAAAATCACTCACATTAAATTTTTATCTCTTATGAGCCATATATTCCTCTTCAGGAGAAGGAGAGGGACTTCTAGAGCACTAAAGGACCACTTTGCAGTCTAATGTAATGAGTCTCTATTTTTCTTTTGATAAAGTCACTCTAAAAGAGGGTTGTGACTATGAATCTGAAAGAGGTGTATCGACAAAGGTGGACATTTCTTGTGGTATTCATAGGAGTGGAGGATAATATTTAATAGGTATAACAAATTTATCAGTAGAGAGTGAGGCACTAGGAACCACAACAAATCTATAAATAGATGGTTGAGGCTTGCCACCACCTTTTATTGAATTATTCTTTTCATTTTTGATTGTGGTCTAGCCATCATTATTACCATTTCAAGGTTTGGCTTCAATCCCACCCTTTTTTTGAGAAATAGGAGGAGCATGCACCATCAAAGGACATTCTCAGATCATATGATTTAAGGATTAGAATAAAAAACAAGTGTTTAGTAAGTTAATATACAACACCTCCTAAGTAAATCTATTTTTCCCTATTTGAATATCAATGGACTCTTTCATATCCTGAGATAAATCCACTTCCACACAAACCTATTTCTAGGGGTGAGGTAAAAATAATTTATTTTTCTCATGGTAGATGAATCACCCTATGGGTTTTATGAGCTAATCAATGAAACCCTAGAGGGTAAGAGGTAAGCTAGGAAATTTAACCCATATATGGATTTTCAGTATAACTTGTTCTAAAACTTGAAATTCATGGGTCTAATGAGAAAAAACCACCAAAGTGCTATGAATAAACCAAAGTCCATGATTGACAATGTCTTTAAAATGTTCAAGGTTATAAAATTGAAATAGAAATAATCCTTTTGTAATATTTTGGACTCCTTCTAGTTTCACTATGAACCCATTATTTCAAGAGGCTCTTAGGGGGGACTCTACCCATAAAATATGTAATAAGGGTATAATTATCAGATTAATTACAAGCTTTATAAAATTTAGTTAAGTCTAAAATAACATCAAGTAATGGAGAATTGAGATTAACATCATTATCTTGTGAAAACTTTTTAGGATGAATTTCCTTACTTGTTTCAGTGTTATGGTTACTTTCACTTTCTCCAAATTTACCTACATCCACAAATACAGAAAGAGTGGTGGTATAAATTTCAAATACGGTACCCCCCTAATGTTCAATGGGTGAATCACTAATAAAAATCATTAAAAAATGTATAACAAAATTAAATCCTACCTATATCTATGGGGATCAATAGTATGATAGAGAAAACTAGAGGCTCGTCAATCCATAGCTCTAAAACTTAAATCATCCTCTCATAACCAAAAAAACAAATGTGAAACTTAAATTTTTTAACTTTCTTTGCATTAAAAATGTTGGGAAAAAAATTAAGTTCTAAAATTTAAGGGAAAGGCTTTATAAATGGAAAGTGAGATATTATGCTAAAAATACTCACCAATAAAAACCGTTTTGATATGCATATAAAAAAGACTTACTTTTTGTTGAATAAAATTTTAAACCAAAAAGGAAGATTAAATTTTTTGAATACACATATGAAAATATATTATTTCCACATGGGAATTAAAAAACTCTTTTTTGTTGAATAAAATATTCACCTCTTTTGAATTATATGAGTTTTAATTCATGAATAAAAAGAAATTAAAAAAATCTTTAATTTAAAAGATGTTTTCCATGTCGGAAAGAGGGAATCAAGGATTGTGATTTAAAAAATAAAATATTCCTTTTTTATTGAAAAAAAACTTTCACTTGTCATGCAATGTAAAAGACAAAAAATAAACTACCTAAATTATTTTAAAAAAAATTAACCACATTTTTCTAAAACTAGTATGTTTTTGATGATTTCTAAAAATCTATGATCTGGGTTTTTCTAATGTTTTAAAAATATGTTCTTAGATAACATTCTAACAAAACCTAGAAAATTTTAGAGTTTTAGATGCCAATAAAAAGATATGATATCTTTTTTTTAGATGAATTTTAGGTTTAAAAAACTCTAAAATTTTTTAAAAAAAAAAAAACTCAAAAAAAAGATCATGAACAACCTGCAAGATGAGGTTAGCAAGAGGCAAAAAAATTCAATTCCAACCAAGGCTTAAGCTCACAAAGATTAAAACTAGTTAAATAAATTTAAATGGTAAAAAAAAATGTTGAATAAAAAATACTCCTCTTTCACTTTCAAATTTGCACATGCTCAAATGATTTAAACGTTAACCAAACTATAGCTTTGATATTATATTAAAATATTGCCAAGAATTAAATTATAAAAATGTTAAAAATGATCAAAATAATGTAAATAATAACATCACCTTAAATATATCTAACCATAATGTTAAGACAAAGGTGACAAGTAGAGAAATTGTCATATAGAAAAAAAACCCACACTAGTATTGAAAGCTTGTAACAAGAATCTCTAATCATAATAACATGAAGAAGTTAGGATAAGAATGACCTTAGGTCAAGAGAGCAGAAAAAATTCAAGAACAAGACTAAATCAACAAGAGATTTGTGTGAAGAATGTATCAAATGTAGAATAAGAGGAGAAGAGAGCTCTTTATAAAGAGCTAAGAGGGAAAATGAGATACAAGTGAAAGTTTGAACATATATATCATGTGTCCCTCATCCTCTTACAAGTGGAGAGAATGTATGTGCCATGTGGGAGAAGAGGAGTTACATGGAATTAACTCCAAATCCCATAAGTAGACTAGAGAGGTGAGTGACATCTCAAAAGACTAGAATAAAGTGTATTTATAAATATAATAAATACACACACACATAAGACATGATAAACCTATAAATCTATAGGAAGGATCCAAATTAAAGTTAATTCTCCAATATTCATCACAACTCAAGACAAATCATAATTGAAGTAATGTTGTATTTTTATTTAGATATTTTATTAAGTGTATTGGATGGTTTTGAAAAGAGCTAACTTTTCTAAATTCACAATCTCTATTATGAATAATTAATCTTTAAAATTTAATAAATGAACAAAGCAATTGTAAAATTTCACACAAGGTTTTTAAGAAAAATTATAATTAGGCTCTTTAAGTGTCATCTATGCTACCTATACAATAACCTTTTCATTTAATTTCTTTGATTAATAGGGGAACCATCGAGAAAAATAGGTGAGATAAACCCAACAATGAAAGAAGGAAATAAACAAAAGAAAACCTAAACTAACAGCAAGGGATACGAAAGGAAAAGCAGGTTACAAAGAAATAAATTATTTATAGAGGTTCTTTGAGGAAAATGTATGTTTGAATTCAGTTAGAGACCTTTGTTATAGGATTTTGAGAAGGGCAAATGAAACATTTACTTTCCTCTACATTGTCCTTTACATTCATATACACTATCCTAAAGATATTTATCTATGTTTTTTTCATGCAAATCAAATAAATTAAGATTGTACAATCCAACAATGCATCCATATTTAATTTTTAGAAAGCACTCGAGATAGGTTAAATAAAATAATCCATCCCATGAATTATAATATGGTGATGGATAGGGTTTGGTATCCATACATACTATAAAAGTGGCATGTTCTTGATGGCAAATGGATGCCTACATAGCATCCTCTTTGTTGTCTTTGTCATACAAAAGGCATGGCAGTGGCTTACTTTCTTTCCATATCAAAGAACTTATAAATTTATCATCATTGGATGAATTATGTAGAGAGTCAGGTTGGATTAAATCATTTTCATCTTGCATATTCATTTACATGACTTCTTTATTTAGGCCATTATATTCACAACTTCTCATCTTCCGCTTGACTGCCTCTGCTATTGAGAGGAAATTTTGAGTGCCATCAACTACTTTAAAGGTAAGACTAAATTGAGGAGAGAGATAGTCAATTTTTAACTCTTTTATTTCATTTTCCTTAAAGTTACAACTCCCTTCTTCTTATTTTTCTTCTTCTTGGCATTAGAAATCTAGTTCAATGTTGTCCACTTCAAGTTCATCCTCTTCTAATGATGAAGGGGAAGCCAAACTACTATCATAAATATGTCCATTATCTTGGACCAACTTTTGAAATGTATAAGTAGTAGCATATGAGAAGGATGCTTCCTATGCATAATATGTATCTTCCTCCTCTAGATGCTCAAATTATTTGAATGGTTCTTCTAATTGAGTGCAAGATTCTTCAAGTTATTTTTCTTCACTTTTTGTGGACTACTATTTATCAATTTTATTTTCAGCTATTAATTTGTCTTCAATAGATACTACTTCTTAATTTTTAGAGTCATTTTTGCCACCGCTATATTCTTCAAAGAATGGATCAGGCTTATGAAATGGGACATTCTCAGTTTGCATGATCAACTCAACATTAGCAATGTAGCTAGGTTTACATACTCTAAATAGTGCCTTCTAGTATGCATCTTCATATATTAGATTATGCATTGTCCAATGATCATCTCCTAAAATAAATGGTAATTGATTTATAATAGAATTTTAGATGTTAAATCACTAAAATAATTTAAAGTGGCATGTTGATTATACAAAAAATTAATTGAGTTGCATGCATTAAGAAAGTAAGCAAGGCTCTCATTCATCATAAAGAGGTTTAGTTTGGTGATGGATTGGGGTAATGCTTCATTGTGAGGCACATATTAATCTATGGGATGACTTGTAGGCATGAAAATTGAAGGATTTTAGGTATAAATTCATTGTTGTCCTAAGGAATAGGAAGGGTAGGTTTTTAATTCCTTGAGTCATTAACTGTTGCTTTACATTGATAGTCTCTTGGTAGACCAACACTAATGATTCAAAAATATATGGGTTCATCCTAATAAACATGGCAGTTAGAAGATTCAATACATTAAAATATGCTCCAATAGTTGTATCCTCTAATTGTAGGAAAGGATCCTTTAACCAGGTGTTTAATTGATGGAATCTATTACTAAATGCACTAGTTGGTTCATTAGGATCTTTATGAGTTGTGTAAAATTAGTAAAAAAAGATAGAAGGATCAATGATCACACCAAATTGGTTGATAAACAATGTTTTAAAATGCAACCCATGAAATGATGTAGCTATTTGTTAAACCAAGGTACCAATAGTAAGTAGTTTCTTCTAGGAAAAAAGGGAGTACGTGACATGCCTCATCCTCATGTTGGATTTGAGCTTTGATAAGGGCATATCTAAAATTTTAAACATGTTATTGAGTAGTTCTAATCTCATTGGGTGTATACTTTGAACAAAATTTGTAGGTATTCTTTATCAAGTCATGGGAAGGCCCTAGAATGTCTACAGGGTAGGAACATCCACCTATCCAAGAAGAGGCCATGGGTGGGCTTAGAAAACTAGTCTTCTAGTCTTAAAACCTGAAAGTCTACTAGGAAAAGCTACTATAAACAAAACAAAAGTCTAAAATACTTAAGAACAGGCCCTCCTTATAGCACCAAATACATTGATGGGTATTTTGATGCAACCAATAATAGGTAGGGGTTGTTAATCCTTATCTCTCTTGAAAGGAGACTCATGTGAATAAATATCTCTAAGGTCTTGGTTATTAGGTCTTAATACATAGGGTAACCTAATTGACTCATTGTGACCATTTATTTTCAATGGGATTCAATGAGTATTTCAGTCTAATCATATGCATTATAAATGTAGATCTTACACCTTAAATAATCAATATATAGAGATTTAACAATGAATAAATAATTGATTTAAATAAATATATTTATTACATAGATTCAATACTACCTAAATAGTAATAGATAGAGTGAGAAATCAAGATAAACATTAAGTGAAGATTGCATGGATTCAACTACCAAAGCTGATAACAAAGCAAAATAAAGAAGGGTAGGAAGAAAAGAAGAAAGAGTCCACTTTCTAATGGAGCTGATCAATTCCTCTTGAGTAGACAAATCCTTAAAGAAACTAGTCCTTAGCTACACTAGACCTACCACAACTCTAACTAAAATATGGTGCAATGGTCTAAGGGAGATACAAATAATACAAAAGAGTAAAATAAGGCCATAATATTTATTACATGGGCTAAGTATATTAATTGATAGTACTTTTATATAAATATGTTTCATTCAAGGGTTATTTGGGTTCATTCAATACTTAATCAGATTACAAATAGGGATTCTAAACATCCTCAACTAAAAAAAGGCTAACTTAGAAAAAAATAAAATGCTAAAAAAATTGGGCATGATCTCTCTAATCCTAAAAATATCATCCCTTATTACAATGCAAGGTTTGATATTATATAGACACACAAACCTGTGTAGTTTCAAGTTTGAATTCACCCACTAATGGGGAGATTACAAATAATCAATGTAGTGGGGCAAATTGAGATCAATTGGGATGAATCATACTTAATTGGACCATGCATGATTGAATTGAGAATTAATGCCTATAATATAATGTAGTTGATATTACATTAGCATTACCAAATGCCCACATCTTGTGTAATTGAAACCTCACCTATTTAAGTTATATATTTATCGTTTATGTTCTATGCTAAATCCTAAAGTACATGCCATGCCTTTATTAATGTCTCCAGTCATAATTTTATTGAATTCTACTATTTATGGTATTTTTTTGGTATGAAGTAATCTACAACTTGATTCTATAAATCAAATTGAATGCACTGTCCAATTACAAGTTTTGACAATCTTGACAACCAGATGGGTCATTAAATTTAAACCAATGTCTTTCTAAAATCATTGATAGCATGTACTCTATTAGTAAGACCTCTCCACTTATCTAATCCACATTCTTCCACTTCTTAGATGGGGTTTGATATGTGTTGATTATTTCTTTGGTTGTGGTAAAGTGAGATTTCACCACATGGTGTCATCCTTCTTGACTGGGGCCTTGATGTGTCTCAAAATCATATGAAATTATCCTAGGGAAACAAGTCATTGGGATCATATCACCTAGTATCATCCTCCTAATATTCTCATTTAGAGTAATTTTTTGAGTATGAAATCGATCAGGGCAGTGGGTCGTTGGGATTGTGCCACTTGGAAACATCCCACTGATCTAGAGAGTTAAAGGACTTGGGAAAAAATAAAAAAAATTAAGACTTGTAGAGTGGTGAAAAGATGCCATGTGGATCCAAAAAAATTTTTAAATTTTTAACTAAGTCTTAGAAAAGCAGACATTTGATAGTGGATCAGGGAATAGTCAATAGAATCGACTAAGTCTTTGAAGAGATAGAAAATGCCATGTGGATCTATGAGAAATTAGATAATTAAATAAGCATAAAAACCCCTTTTCAAATGGGTTTGTGCCACCAAGAGTTGTAAAATATTGTCACATTGCATCAAAAATTCCCCAGGTATCTACAGGCAAGATAAATAAAGGCTCAATCAACAATTTCAAATTTAAAAAGCTAAAAGCTAAGAGATTTTTAAAAATAAAATGACTAAGGAGAAATCCTAAAAATTATGGAGGAAAAAATTCAAATGAAATCATGAAACTTAGCACACAAATGAAACACAACTTCATTGAATTAATGTTAATTTTGTCCACTTTATAGAAAAGTGACTAAGTAAAAGAATAAATTTGTATGAACACCTAGTCAATCAATCTAGAATTAAAGTAGTAGTGGACTAAATTGATCTAAAATGATTAGATCATTTTCATAAATCCAAGGTGAAATGGTATAAAAAAGAAGCTTTAAATGTGTTTCAAAACACAAGCATGAAGATAGACCAAGAATTTTAGAATCATGCAAATTTAGATTTTTTAAATTAATGCAATCTTATATGTGATTTCTATACCAAGTGTTTATGATACAAATTTATTATAATTCAAGTTTGGATACAACATTGAAGCACATTTAAACTCTAAATATCCACATATAGGAAAAAATCACTTCCAAGAAGGTTGTTTTAAACAAGAAACCGCCAACAAACTCCTTCAAGACGTAAGACCAAACTCTAGATCAAAAAAGAAGGTTCATATTTTTATCTTGAAAATGGAGTGTGTTACGCAAGCAAAAACACAATGCATCTTTTCCATTATCAATAAAATGGTTTCCAATCCACTATTTCTATCATTATTTGATAAGAAATAATTTTTGGGACTGATGGTGGATGATATTTAATTACCCACCTTGTAAAAGCCACAAGGTTCCATTATAGTTTTTGAGGAAACTCTATTCTAAGTTTATTCTCAATGAGATTCCTAATTATTTTAAATAATCATAATTGAGTCCCTCTCTAAAATCCACTTTATCCTGAGATTCCCTTTGTAGTGAAGGATGTTATTGAGATTGACACTTTTTATGTGATTCATGTGTTTAATATCACAATCATTCTACATACTAGTAAGCTTCAAAACACTGATGCTAGAGAGGGTGGACATGGGAATACTCTAGTTAGTGTTCACGGTTGACCACACCCTTACAAATACTATGGCATTATATGCAATATATCTTTAGATAAGGATGGTAGTGTTTCTAAGGGTGTGGATGTTATCATTATGACTGATGAGTTTTGGGCACATACATTAGGTGTGGAAATGTTGACTACACACATGTAGTTATCTTATATAGTTCACATATTAAATGTTAGATATATTTGTATTTGAAAGGTAATAATTAATTTACATAAAAATTATATAATATATATGTAATTTTTTTATGTTTCATGAAGATATGATACCATCATTTTTTTTCACACCCAATTTGTGGGTCATCTACTAGTGCATCTATTGTTGTTACTTAACCAGTGTATACATATATAGAGGTAATTTTTCACTAATATTATACATCATATGCATGCATTTATTTATTTATTTGTGTGTGTGTGTGTGTGTGTGTGTGTGTGTGTGTGTGTGTGTGTGTGTGTGTGTGTGTGTGTGTGTGTGTGTGTGTGTGTGTGTGTGTGCAATTAATAATCATATATTTTTTTTTCAATTGATGACCAGAATGGAGACTCCCCCATCTATACAAAAAAAACATACATAGGAATTATTTTTGCAATTTCATCTGTGTAGCCACTCACTAAAGTATGTTAACTTGTAATTATGAATTGTAAATATAGAGTTGTTTTAAAAAATCTAATCTATACTTGTGAAAATATAACTTACATGAATGTATTATATATGCAGGGTTATCCAATGACATAGTATAGTCATGTTTAGATGATATGTAAGGCACCTACTCATGTTGCTTATCCCTTTCACACTCCTATGTGTGAAACTCAACCTGTCATTGACCTTATTAAGCATCAGATTAAAATTAAGTGTGACCATAAGATTATAGTAAGTGCATGTTTAAATAGTTTTTGTATCAGTCTAAAATTAATTTTTGATCTTGGTTGCATATCTAGGATTTAGAGTTTGTAGATTTTATATGAATATGTTCAATTACAGGTGAGCTATGAGTGTAAAAGGACTCATAATCAGATCTTGGAGGAATCTAAGGAATTCAAGGGATCTCCATTTACAATAATTACATTTGAGGGAGAGTCTTATTTG
Source organism: Torreya grandis (assembly GCA_037957365.1). Lineage (NCBI taxonomy): Eukaryota > Viridiplantae > Streptophyta > Pinopsida > Cupressales > Taxaceae > Torreya > Torreya grandis. Next base: position 1,260,671 of record JARHVA010005199.1, on the reverse strand, counting down.
AGGAACATAAAGAGAGGAAAACTTTTTGATGAGGAGGATATGTCTTAAATAATGTAATTTTTTGAATGTCTATATGGAAATGTATACATTTTTGGCATTGTATGTCTATATGACATTGACCAAATATTCTATTATGTTCTTATTCTATATGCCTTTATGTTTGATAGTTTTTAGTAGTCTATATTTTTTTAATTTGTTAGATTATTGTTAGTTTAGTGTCTCAAAAGTTCTTATAGAGATATTTTAGGTCATAGTATAAAATTTCAATATAAATAATTATTTTTTCATCCTTTAATTCATAAAATTAAAATTTGGTCAAAATTTATTTATCTTCAAGTGTCAAAAGAGTCTATTTTTATTTAAAACATTTTACGAACGTATTTTCAGTGGAACCCAATGTCCTACTATGATTAATTTTGAAATTTTGAATTTCAAGTTTTGTTCTACTGAGTTACACAAAAAAATATAAGAGGGTGGAGTAAATTGAGGAAGGAAGACAAATAACATCCTCTCATTAACCACTAGCAATAGGGCCACATAATAGATTTGGTGGATTGTGATTTTAGTTTGCTTTCTATTGTGCAGTGATTTCAATATTCCTATTTTACATAATTTATTGTGTTTAAATAAAAAATATATAGTTAATTTTAGGAAAGAGACATACTTGATAATTATACTCTTGGGTCTAGGACAAGATTTGATATAAACATTTTTTGTATAGTTAGTATGTGGAGCTCTAGGAATCTAGGGGATATTCAGAATTCAAGGCTCAATAACCTCAAGAAATATGTCTCAATTTGGAAGCTCTAGGAATCTAAAGGATTTGGAATTTGGGGTTTGGGAAACTCAATGGAATTTAATTCACAACTACAACTAGATGACTTATTACTTGGTCAAAGTAGTGTTGTCAAGGATTAATATTTACAGGATTAATTTATTTATCTTCAACCACATTCACACCAAGGGGATGAATGTTAGGAATTTGTTAGTGTTAGTGGGTTTATAATATGATGTTATAATATTTAGTTTATTACATGAGTGATTTTTTAGAACAAAACATGTAGATAATTTGTAAGAGATAATAAATGAGAGAGATATATGGGATAGAGATGGAGATATAATGGGGATGGTTTAGTTTTCATTCAAAAGAATTAAGTCCTTTGTAATAGGGGTGAAATTAATTTATAATCTAGTATCTCTCACAATGTAAAGGTCTTGAAGGAACAAAATATATATTATTTATGTTAATATTATTTAATTTTTAATAACCATGACCTTTAAATCCACATAGATCATGTTTTTACAATTACTCAGGACTATGGAAACACTAAAAATAAATGTTATCACTCTTAAAATGATAGTTTGATATCTCTACCTCTAATGTTTCATGGATAAAAACTAGAACTACCACCATGTCAAGGGTAACAGATAATGTTTAGGACCAGGTTCTTAGCCTTTGATCATGATTGATCAAGATATAATACCCATTTGGCCTCAAGAATGCCCTTCCCTAATTGTAAATTTTAAGGCAAAATTTATATGTGCATAAAACAAAAATAGTAATTCATTTACACAAATATAAAAAAATCTCATGTGTGTTGAAGATCTATATTTTCACCCTAGAGCACTGAGATTAATCTATAGAGATTAATCCATGGTAGACATCATAGTAATCAGTGTTAAACTATAACTTTTATGCAGTCAAGATAAGAAAATCTAACTAAAATTTATGATTTTGGGACCTCCCCTTAAAAATACATCAATTCCAACATGTTTGGATAGAAAAATCACACATACTCCCATGATCATGACCTCCAAATCCACTGGGTTAGTAGATGGAGTACTTGGTTTGGCCTTAAGATAATATGGATTTTTGTAATAATGGTAACAACATTAGGTCTTGAAATTTTATTTATCTTCAATAATATGAAATTATTTACTAAAAATGCTAAGCGTGTGAAGGTGGAAGCTTATTTGGAACCACCAACCTAAAAAAATGTTATAAAGTAATTAAAATTAAAATTTATATGTACTACCTATAAAATCAATAATATTTGGTAAAATTAAATACATTTACTAACTAGACATACCTTGTAATTTCAATCCACAAACCACTAGGATATGCTCTAATCTTGATAGTAGCAATAATAGATTCATGGTCAAACCCACACACCTTCCATAGATTCTTGTTTAATGGCCTCCCATGATATTTTAGCAATTGAATATTTGTTTTAAGAACCAAATTTTAATATTCTAGTATCTTCCTATGTAGTTCATAATCTTCCAATAACCATATGTCTAAATTTATGATAGGATATCATCATAACCAAGTTTCAATGACTACCATAGACCAAGTGGGATAGTCAATGTTTTCCCCATTTGTGACTAGGGAATTTAATTTATTATTTTCATCTACACATTGACACAAGTATTAACTTATTCCCTCTTCATTATCCTCTTCCATAATAATTTCAAAAACATGCCCTACATCACAAAATAAAACATTTTTTTAATAATGATATTGATAGATAATGAGAATTCAGTACATAATGATTAATCTTATACCTAGTCACACTAGATCAAATACATGGTCAAAGTCATGTGATGATTCATATATGTAAGTTTTAATGTTGATATAACCTAGTATGTGTTGATTGGAATTATAAGTCTACAATTACATTTATCCACTCACTATTGTGCCTCACACTCATTTCAAATAAAGTCCATGCATGCATAATAAAAAATTCTAAGTGCCTTGTATGAGTAGTCTAAGAACCTACACTTAAACTATGAAATGAGTGGAGCTCACTTTATCTCATTAAAATCATACAATAATCATACTTTTCCAATTATTATTCCTCCATCAATCATAAATATCTACAAACACTATAATTTTAATGAGCACCATGGCCCATTTTATCATTACACCATTCAATAATAGTTTTTGCATTAGTCAAAACAACACCATATTCAAACTTCAAATCCTCTATTACAATGGCTCTTTTAACACATGCTCCAGTGCTATCAAGATCCCAATTTCAATTTCTAGCCTTAGTTAAAATCCAAATATGTTTTACACCAATGGTATAATGCATCATGCTCAACCAATACAATATTTGCGCATTCTTAAATTATGATTCATAATTTTTGAACCAAATATAATGTGGATTGAAATTAATGTTCATCTCACTCAATTTTCCATAAAAAATATCAAAAAAAACCTTTTACTTACTTTTTATAATGTCATCAATCATCACTGACATAGAAATGATATGCCCTTTATTGTTTTGATCTTGATCTATACTATCAGCTGTTTACATGAATGTTATATGTATGAATATGGAAACCTGTATTGATTTTTAATAATATGAATGACCTTCCATTTGTGGTTTGAATGTGTAATTCTCATCAAAGTTGAATAATGAAATAATAGAACCAAGTGGGAATGTGTTCTTGACTAATTTTAATTATTAATCCAACTATCTATCTCTATGTGTGTGCCTTTCATATTCATATACAATTTACTCCCTGAATTTGACCATAAATTTTGAAATAGGTATTTGTTTTTAACAAGCTCACACCTTTTATATTCCTTGTTATCTTTTAATTGATGTCATAGATTTATATTTGATATAACCAAATAATTGTTATCCAATCAACGTGTACTCTCCTCATGAATATAATTTATTAATTTTGGAAATCTTCCATAAATATTTCAAGTTCCATCCAAACATGTTTTATTATAAAAAGTTGTTCATCTCGTCTTTCACAAAAAATCATTGGAATAAATTCCCTTGCTAATTTTGGTAGAATTTCCATGTCACAATCCTAAAAAAGTGTTATCAGTATGAAAAGTACAAAGTATATGATGAAAACATAATAGTAAATTGAAAATTAAGCATGTTTCCTACAATAATAAATGGTGCATGTGTGATTTATTTTTACTGAGAAGGGTTTGGACATCTCAAAATATCTTTGAATAATAGAAATTTGAGAATAATTTTTTTAAAACTTATAATATAATTGTGTTTGGGTCATATCCAATAAATATTTTAGATGTTGTTATGGTTACAATAACTAACTCTTATTTACAATACATTTTTTGTATTGGGTGAAACTCTTGTATTGTCTTTCCAAAATTATGCAAGTAAATCTTTGAAAGCATTGACTCTAGCCTTGTATTTTCATGGAAGTCTACCAGAGAATTCTAGAGCTCATTTGTATTGGCATAATTAAGTATTTTATGTATCTAAATTACTTTCATTAATATATTTCTATTTATGTTTAGTGCTTCTATAGTTTTTGAAATCAAGCATTTTATCCTTGTTTGACCACTTACTCAACAAGTTGTAGTTATGCATCAGGCAATGTTACTATATTTGATCCATATTTTCATGCTTATAATATGATATGCATCATGTATATTTTAATCAATTTCCTTCTTTTCACCATCCATATTATATTTTGTTAGTCCTAAAGCATGAATTTCAGGTCTCATCTTAATCAATTTCATGAATGAAACAAATAATTGACATTTTTGACAATCAAATTCTATTTTTTCAAAGAAATTACTATAAATGGTTTCAAATATTCTTTTTGAATGGTGGTTATACATTTTATTACACATTGGTTTCAAAATGTTTTCATCAACTTCAATTAAGTACTTGCCTTTTCTACACAAAATTCTTAGAGGTGTTATTAATGGTGGAATTTGTTGAGATGATGTTTCCATATTATTATGTTCACTACTAGTTTCTTCATTTTAATTTTTCATGTAGTATAATTCGTTTTTACTCTCACAACTAAGTGTTTACATAGAATTTTTATCATTTTTACTTTCATATTTATGTGTTTTCAAGTAATTTTCTTGATTTTTAGGTGGTACATCATCATGAATATATTAATCATCAAAAAAATTAAAAATCTATATTTTGAATGTGGACTTGCAACATAATTTGAACTTTTAGGTAAACATTTATTATCATTATTCATTTCATCATTATCTATTTCATCATTACCTACAACATTTATCTCATTAGGGATAGTATATGTACCTTGTCTTGAGAAAAAATTTAGCATTTATACCCTTTATTTTTATCTAAACATTTATAATTGCTTTTCTATTTTTTTCTTTAACTATTTCCTCTTATTTGAATGATATCCATCACCCATAACTAGATAAACTTTAGATTTTGATGGTGGGGTCCAAAAAAACAACTTGATACCTTTTATCTTCGACTGTGCAAAACACATAATGATGCAGAGAATGTAAATGGGGACATAAATCTTGAAAGAAGTAAAAAAACATTGGAAAAAGAATTGTGTCTATTATTCAAGGAACACATATGCACTATAATACATACACATTATACTTATATATTAATATATGATATAACTATGTTATTATAACATTATGTGATGTAATTATGGTTGATTGATGTCCAAATCACATCCTACATATTTAAATTAGACCCAAATAACATCCTATACTAGAAATTAGGTTCAAGGGGTTAATATTACCTCAAATCCCTTTGTGATTGAATCTGTGATAAAATTGGGGCCAATTATGCCACAAACCACATTTTATAGTCATAATTAGGTTTAAGGGGATCAAATAAGCCCCAATTTCATTTGTGATTGAATTTATATTTTTTTTTAGGGTGTTATGACATTTGGGTTAATTGACCCCTAAATTACATTCTATATAATCAAAATTAGGTTCATGGGGTTTAATTTCATCCAAATTGCATCATTATTTATATAAATTGACTAATTAATTCAATATGTTAGGAAATATGAGCTAATTTATCCCCAAATCATATCATATACTCATAGTTAGGTTCTAGGGGTTGATATTGGCTCTAATTACCTTTGTATTTATATATGTGATAAAATTATCAGAGTTGTTTCTAGAATCTGGATAATGCGAATGCAATGGAGACGTGATCACACAAGATGAAGCTAGTGCACATCACATAGATGTTAAAGCAGTTTGAAATTATAAAAGAAGATAAATTACACAAGACAAATAGGAGAAAACCCAATATCTGATTAACATGAGATGGCCAAAGTGAAGAATACATATAGGAGAGAACGTAAGTAACTCCTCCACAAACGGTGCTCAAGGCACCCCAAGAATAGACTGTAACTCCTCCATGAAAGGTGGTGATAAGGTGCTAAGAATAGAGAAGTAACTCCCATCAAGGGAGTTACTTATGACATTATTATGACACCTATGACACATCTATGACACACATCTCCACATAAGCTAGCCTATCCCATGAATTTAGTAAATCTCCATGTATGCACAAATATATAATTTTCCTAATTAAATAATAGGGAAAAATAAAAACCTACACTAATACCCCCCATAAGCACAGCTTAGGTGGGCAGTGTGGAAATATAAAATGGGTCCTGACAACTAGCCTTGATGAGGTACCCATGTACAAATGCAATCTCCCATAAGATAGAGACAAGGAGAAAACCCGTAGGAAAAAACTCCCCCTCAAAAGAGAGACATAAAAGAAAGGAAGAGGCTAGTGTGCCCCCCTCAAAGATGATGTTGTTGTAGATGTGGACCACACCCCAAGAAAATCTTGTAGATGAATGAACTTGCTCTCAGTGAAAGGTTTGGTGAAGATGTCTACAACCTACTCTGAAGAATGGAAAAATATCAAGTCAATGACCTGACTATGAATAATCTCTTGAATGAAATGCATGTGAATCTCTATGTGCTTGGTTCACTGGTGCTGAACTAGATTCTTGAAAATCTGAATGGTACTCTGGTTGTCACAATAAATGATGGTGGGCTACCTGATAGGAATGCCAAACTCAAAAAGAATCCCCTAAAGCCAAATAGCCTCAGTATCTACATTAATAGCTCCCCTATACTCTACCTCTATGGATTATATAGCAATAGCATTTTGCTTCTTTCTAGACCAACTGATAGGACCAGAACTTAGAGAGAAACTGTAACCAAAAGTGGACTTGCGAGTTTGTGAATCACCAACATAGTTAGAATCTATATATCCAACCAAGTCAACCTCTATGCCAAATCTGTAATGAATCTCGTATCTATGTGAACCCTGTATGTAATGCAAGATCCTCTTAGCTAATTTCCAATGCAACTCAAGAGGTTCCTGCATGAATCTGGAGACAAGTCCCATTGTATATGATATGCTAGGCCTAGTTTGAGTTAAGTAGATGATACTACCAATAATTTGTTGATACTGAGTGGCATCAACCAATGGTGAAGAATAATCATCCTCAAGCTTGATTCCTAATAGAAAGGGATTCAAAGATGGCTTGCAATCAACCTTGTGAAATTGAGATAATAAATCAAGAGCATACTTAGGTTGTCTAAGAAAAATCCCTGAATCTGACTATGAGATCTTGATGCCAAGGAAGTAGTGCAACAAACCCAATTATGTCATGTCAAATCTATCCTAGAGAGATGCCTTCACCGCTACAATAGCCGATGAAGAACTCCCAGTGATTAAAATGTCATCAACATATAGAACTAAAATCAGGAGTGATTCATCTTGTTGCAAGAAGAAGACATTGGGGTCAGAATGGCACCTAGTGAAACTTGCTATGAGAAGGAAGGAATCCATCTTGGCATACCAAGCTCGAGGGGCCTATTTGAGGCCATAGATTTCCTAAGTTTGCATACTAAGGAAGAATCTTGAACAAATCCTGGTAGTTACTCCATGTAGATCTCCTCCTCTAAGTCTCCATGAAGAAAGGCACTCTTCACATCCATCTGCTTCACATCCCAACATGTGTTGCGACAATAGCCAAGGTGAGTTAGATAGAAGTCATCTTTGCAATAGGTGCAAAGGTCTCTGAGTAGTCAATGCCTACCACCTGTGAGAAACTCTTGGTGACCAATCATGCCTTGTACTTATCAACTGACCCATTTTTTACAAACTTGGTCTGATATATCCACCTACATCGAACCATATTTCTTCCCTTAGGAAGTGAAGTCAAATCCCAAGTGTGATTTTTGATTAAGGAAGAATATTCTTCCTCCATAACACTATCCCACTCAGGTACCCCTGATGCCTCTCAAAAAGTCTATGGATCTAAAACTGAATCAAAGAAGGCATGTGGATTTCTCTAAAAATCCCCCCTAGTACGTATGTCATCTATAGGATCTCCTCCCCAAGTGCCAGCACTCTCAAGTGTCTGTCTGGTCCAAAGTGGCCTAGAAGTGGGCAAGTCAGGTGTTAACTCCTCATCCTCTGACTAACTAGAGGTGGATGCGTCTACATCACTATCCTCATTGTCTAAACTCAAAGAAGAAGAAGAAGAAGATGTCTCTAGCTCAAGAACCTACTGTGGCTGATTTGAATCTGATGAGGAATCATCATGAAGAAGTAGATCCGATGAGGGAGAAGAAGTGTCAAGTGTTGAGTCTCTAATACTCTCCTAAAAATGGACACTTCTCTTGATGAACAACTCATGAGTGACTGGATCTAGAAGGTAATACCCCTTAATACCATCTGGATATCCTACAAAGATGCAAGGCTTGGACTGATGTTCCATAGCTTTGTGTTTCTTCTTTAGAATGCAGGCCATGGCTAGGGATCTAAAACCCCTAAGATGCTCAACATCAGGTTTCCTTTTAGGCCAAGCTTCAAAGGGTGTTATTCCTTTCAAAGCTTTGTGAGAAACCCTACTTTGAATGTAGCAAGCACAATTGATGGCTTCAACCAAGTACTATGGTGCTAAGGATTTGAGGTGAATCATACAGCTACCCATCTCTTTCAAGAACCTATTTTTGCATTCTACAACCCCATTTTTTGAAGGACTATAAGTGACTGTACGCTGCAAATCAATCCCCTCTGTGGTGCAAAACTGCTCAAAACTGTTACTGACATACTCCCCTCCATTATCAGTTCAAAGAACCTTAATGGATTTCTCACTCTATTTCTCAAAAAGAGCCTTGAAGTCTAGAAATTTTTCAAACACTTCAGACTTTTGTTTGAGAAAATATATCCAAGTGTACCTAGAGAAATCATCAATGAAAGTGAGGATGTACTTGACCTTTGTGAAAGATGGTTTGGGAAAGGGTCCCGATACATCACTGTGGACTAACTCCAAAGGTTGTGAAGCCCTCCAAGCTTTTCCTTTGTCAAATTTTGCTTTAGGATGCTTCCCAAGAGAGCACCCCTCACAAAGTCTTTTTGAGAATTAGACACAAGGCAAGCCAATGACCATGTCATGTTTACAAAGTTTCTCAAGGCAGCGGTAGTTAAGGTCGCCAAACCACTCATGCCATAATTTTCTAACTCCATCTGAATGAGTTAGCAATGCTATTGGAAAAGAATCAAGTGCAAAATGTGAGAAAGTGTATAGCCTAGCTTGGTGATCTACCCTACCCACTGCCACTGTAGTATCATTAAGCAACTCCCTAATAGTCGTTGAATCTAGTGAAAACTCAACTCTCATGCCCTGACCAATGTGAGTGATTTGGTACATTGATAGGAGATTCGTTGAAAGAGAAGGAACACTTAGAACATTATTGAATGTTCCTCCTTCCATTTCAACTGACCCTCTCCCTACAACAGAAAGTAATGTGTCATCACCCAAACTAATTAAAGTCATGCTACAAGGCTCTAAAGATGAAAACTCAACTAGGGAAGAGCCCATGTGGTGAGAAGCACCTGAGTCAATGACCCATGAAGATGTAAAAGCTACTATAGCTACAAGGACCTTGCCCTTTTCTTTCTCCTTACCCTTGCCTTTTGCCTTGGTAGAATCTTGGGTAGATGAATTCTACTTGATGGACTCAGGAACACCTATGTTGTACTTCTCTAGAAGATGAGTTAGGTGATCTATTTATTTCTTCATGCATTTGTGTTCATCATGCCCTATCTTTTTACAATAGGCACACTTAACCTTCTCCTTCTTAATTTTAGCATTAGAGGAGGAAGACTCGGTGTTATTTTTGGCAGGATTGTTGTTTTCTTTCTTCTTCTCTTGGTCCTTGTTCTTTTTCTTCTTCTCCTTCGTTGAAGTCTTATCCTTACCATTTCCAGCTATCAAAGCTTGGGGTTGAGTAGACTTCATTGTGCCCATTTGAATTAGCTTATCTTACTCTCTAGTCAAGTCGGCAATGAATGAATCCAAAGAAGGCATTTTCCATGTAGTGCCAAGGGCACTTTTTGTGGCATGGAAAGTAGAGACAAAGATTGAATAGCTTGGACCTAACTTTGTGATAATAGAAAGGATGAGTTGATCATCTTTCTTCTCTATCCTACATTCTTTCAATTGCAATCTAAGGGCCTTAAACTTAGTGAATAAGTCATGTAGGGTGTCAAAGTTGCTAGGACTTAGACTTATGAGTTCATTTTCAAGCTCATGACCTCTCATCTCATCAAGCTTCCCAAATAAGAGTTCTAAGGTGTCCCATATGTCTTTGGGAGTCTTAGAGGTTTCTAAATGGAAGAGAAGTTTTGGAGACATGGACAAGCTCAGTAATCTATAGGCTTCATCACTATGGTTGTACCACTTGACCTTTTCAACATCAGTGCTAGGTTTTACTTCAGTACCCATGGTGATCCTATACAACCCTTTGCTTCTAAGAATGATTGACATTTTAACCTTCCATTCATGATATTTAATGGGTGTTAGGGGTTTAAGTTGAAAAGACTCCATTTTAAGCTAAATTTAGGTGAAGTTGTGTTGATTGCAAGTTGTGAAATTATGCAGAAAGGAGAATGAAATCAAAGATTTGCAAGTTGTGAAAAGCAATCACACCCCCCTAAAATGTTGATCCCCCCCAAATATGCAAGTGCATGCTCAAAATACATCAGGCTCAATTGAAAATGCATCTTAGAGCAATAAGTGCAAGACTTTATGCAAACAGGACGTCGGACTCAACCGAAAATGCGTCTCGAGAGACCCAAATTTTAGGCACTTTATAAACTAGTGCATTTTTAACAAATAACAACCCTATGCTATGGATAATTGAATTACAAACACTTTTTCAAAAAATGGTATCCAAATCTGAGCTACCTTTTGCAAGATATTAAAGATTCAATTTTACTGTAAACTAGTGTTTTTGCAAAAAAACACTAAAACATTAAAAAATGCCTCTTTTGAGAGAGAAAGTGGCTTTCCAACCACTCATTGGATTCAGCACAGAGTGAGAAATCCAAAGGAGGTCTTTGTGAGGGGGAATTGGCCTCCTGCCAACCCGAGCCTCACCCTTCGTCTTCGACAAGCGAAGATACAAGTTTAAATTTAAACCCCCAAAATTTTCAAATTATCTAAAATACTTAATATTCAGTCAAATTGACTGATTTTTTTTTAACAAGTCAATTTTTAACTAAAAAATTAAAGTAATAGGCAGAATGAAACTGTTGGCCAAGTATCTAAGGGCCCACATGGGACGCCAAACAAGGAGAGGGTGCCATTTTCAAGAAAAATAGGCTAGCAGAATTCTCTTACAAAAAAAGGCACAGTTCTGATTTTGCTGGTCAGAAAAAAGAAATTGAAATTGTAGACCTCAATGCACAGCATCAAGTGGTAAAGTTTTCTCACCAAAATAAGGGCACACTTCTAATTTCTTGACAGCAAAAAAATTACAGGTGCAGAATTCTCTCACCAAAATAAGGACGAACTTCTAATTTCTTGATAGCAAAAAAATTGCAAGAAGTGGCACCCAAGTTTATCTTGAAGCTATTATATCCTCCAGACATGCATCCAATGCAAAAAACAAGCAGAAGTTGAGAGAAAAGGATGCCAAGCTACTGGAAAAGGATGTCAGGCTGCTGGAAATGGATGCCAAGCTGCTAATATTTCTACAAATTGCCTTGCTGAAGCCACAACAGATCTATACAAGATGTCTTGGCAATTTCTAACTCAAAAGTAATTTTTTTAACAAGTTTTCTTATGGATTTGCATGAGTTTTCAAAAAACTCTACTAAAACTCTCAAATGCAACAGAGTTAAACAAAAAAACTACTAAGAAAGCAAAGTAATAATTTTAGAATAAACTAATAGCATAACTAGACACATGATTATCGGAATGGCTCTGATACCATATCAGAGTTGTTTCCAGAATCCAGATAATGCGAATGCAATGGAGACGTGATCACACGAGATGAAGCTAGTGCACATCACATAGATGCTAAATCAATTTGAAATTATACAAGAAGATAAATTATACAAGACAAATAGGAGAAAACCCAATATCTTATTAACATGAGATGGCCAAAGTGAAGAATACATATAGGAGAGCACGTAAGTAACTCCTCCACAAGAGGTGGTTAAGGCACCCCAAGAATAGACTATAAATCCTCCATGAAAGGTGGTGACAAGGTGTTAAGAATAGACAAGTAACTCCCATCAAGGGAGTTACTTATGACATTCTTATGACACCTATGACACATCTATGACACACATCTCCACATAAGCTAGCCTATCCCATGGATGTAGGAAAACTCCATGTATGCACAAATATATAATTTCCCTAATTAAATAATAGGGAAAAATAAAAACCTACACTAATAAAAATTAGGGTCAATTAAGACATATGTTACATCCTATACAATTGAGTGAGCCATATTTTAGGTTCATGAGGCTTAATTTATCCCAAATCATGTCTCTAATTTCACCAATTAATTAATTAGATAAATTCATGATGAAATTAGAGTTAATTTATCCCCAAATCATGTCATGATCTTGTGACTAACTTTAAGGGGCTCAAATTGGCCCTAATTTCCTTCATGATTGAATTAGTGGATTATTTGGTTTATTTTATTATGATATTAGGGTTGATAAACCCTAAAATTACATCATATATAGTTAAAATTAAGTTCAAAGGATTTAATTTTTCAACTTGTATCAGTAATTATATCAATTAACTAATTGGATCAATATGTCAATAAATATGAGCTAATTTAGCTCCAAATCACATCTTATACTCATAGTTAGGTTTAAGGGGTTTAGATTGGCCCCAATTACCTTTTTTTAGATTTGTGATAAAATTTGGGTTGATTATACCATATTATACATCCTATATAGTCAATTGAGCTATAAATTAGGTTCACAGGGCTCAATTTACCTTAAACCATGTCTCTAATTACAACAATTGACTAATTAGATCAATTCATGACAAAATAAAAGATAATTTAGCCCTTCAAAGCACATCCCACTTTTTTAGTTATATTTAATGGTCTAAATTAGCCTCAATTACTTATATGATTAAATGAATCAACTATTTGGTTTATTATATGATGACATTAGGGTCAATATCACTCCAAATCACATCATCTATAATTTAAACTAGGTTCATGTGGCTCAAGTTTTCTAAAATCATGTCACCGATTACACCAATTGACTAATTAGCTCAATCTATGATCAAATCAAATCCAATTTAGCCTCAAATCACATTTTATAGTTGCAATTAGGTTAAATGGGCTCATATTGACCCTAATTATCTCAAAAATTGAACCAATCAATTATTTCATTCATTATATGATGATAATAGAGATTATTGAGGATGAAATCACATCTTATACAGTCAAAATTGTGTCTATCATTTAATCAAAAGATTATTTGCTTCATTCTCTAATGAAATTAGGGCTAATTAAGCCAAAAATCACATTTTATAGTCATATTTGGGTTGAAGGGGATCAAATTATCCCCAATTTCCTTCAAATTGAACCAATTGACCATTTGGTTTATTTTTTATGAAATTAGGATCAAGATCCATAAATTACATCCTTTATAATCAAAATTAGGTTCACAAGGCTCAATTTCACTCAAATTACATCACTGATTTCACCAATTCACTCATTCACTTAATATAGTAGTAAATCTAAAGTAATATATCTCCAAATCACATCCTCTAGTCATAGTTAGGTACAAGGGGTTCATATTAGCCCTAATTACTACCACCATTGAAAATTATGACTTTTTCATTCATTCTATGATGAAACTAGGTCTGGTTTAACCTTATATCATATCCTATATAGTCAAAATTAGGTTTTTAAGCCCAAACTTACCAAAAATGCATCAATATATGGTAGTGTATATTGACACATTCCACTTTAAAAAAATTATAAATGTGAATAGATAGATACATAAACATAAAGACATATACATAGATCCATTTTTTTTTTTTAATGATATGTAAAATTAATGCATACATGTTATAATGCATATGTGTTTTGATGTGTATAATTTCAAAAAATAGGCCTTTTGGATCAATAATGGCTTGGATTTTTGAGCCTGAGGCTTGTACCTACAAACACACAATTGAATCCAAGTTTTGTAACAAAAAATAAGAAAACCTAAATTTCATCATTAAAAACTATTAATTTTAATGATACATTTCATAAAATTATTACTATGATGTCAAAAATACTCTCCTCTTTCTAAATATATTATTTTTTAAATTTTTGAATATTTTAAGGTTTCCATATATGTTGATTTCAACTATGGAATTTTTAGACCACTATGTGATAAAAATATACATGCTCATATATGTATATTTATTTTTTCCATTGATCAAATTTCAAAAAACATTATATGGTTTCAAACTAGGCCTAATTCTATACACATTTTAAAAAACTAATTTTCATTTTGTTTCAAGGTAGTTAGGTAGGGCCACACGACCAACTATCCATTTTTTTCAGTTTTCAAGATCTATTTACTTGTAAAATTAATGAACAAAATGTATTCATTAAATTTTTTAAAAAACATATAGTTAAAAAACTAAATGATCTTATATAATTTTTCATGAAAGGGTTTCAAACAATACCAAATGATGCTAAAAAAATTAGGAACCACATGACCAACTATCTACTCTATTTTTCTAAACAAAAAAGGATTTTCTCTTCAAATTTTAGATGTTTGACATATTTATACTTGACCATTTTTATAAAAAAAATGTGTTTTAGAAACTAAATTCAAAATTATATAATTCATATTCTTATACCATCTTCAAATATTGAGCGTACCCATCTCAAATAATCTATAGAATTTGAGATTTTTGGATTTTCAAAAATAAAGTCCATAGGTAGGCCCCTTTTTATCCTCAAATTTTGTGCCCTTACCCTATAAATTATATTGAAGGATATAAATCATTTTTAATATTTTTTAGTGTAAATATGACTTGATTCATTAGAATGGTAGGGTCAGTCCATAAGATAAGAAGTTAGGCACAATGAGATGACAAATGGGAATCTTTCAACAATAAAAATATCTAGAATTGAAGGGTTGATCCTTGATTGGTATTTTTAAAGTGTACATGACTAATAAGATATATATAATCATATTTTATTATCTACATTCCCCACATTTAATCTAGTAATGCATAAGGATGAAATTACTAAGTTAAAGGAAATAAATGCATACCTGGGTATGTAAAACACACCTTAAATTTGCTTGAGCCTTGGTGAATTTTTTTTGGGTGTATAAACTATAACCAATTTCATGTTATAGTATAATTCAATGCATTTAATCCAAAATTGAATAATTTAAATTTTTGAAAAGTCAAAAGAGCAAGGAAGAAGTACACCTATGTGTCAATATAACCATGTTTCCCCTTTCTACTTTGCTTTGGTAAATATGCTTCCTTATGAAGCATTGGATTTAAGAGAGGTTAAAAAATTAACCTTGGTGATTTAAAGAGTGAAATTTGGAAGGTAATCATGCCCCCAAAATGTTACAAAGGGGACTTATGACATGCCCATTGAGTTCATTGAATTTCAAACACACAACTCAAGTGAAAGTATAATAAAGCCAAGTTAAGTGGTATAACCAACTCAAACTGAAAATGGAATTAGTGATAAGGCCATTAAGGGAATATAATATCAACTACACTAATAAAAGGAGCCAACTACTATAGATAGGAAAGTCTCAAATGGTGCTTATTATTAAAAATGGTGCTTCTTAGTAAAAATGATGATTCTTGGTAAAAATGGTTCTTCTTGTAAAATGTTTTGAATATATATTTAAAATTTTTGGTGCATTTGAAATGAATATTCACCTATAATGTGTCTTAATCTGAAGTATTTGTCAAAATTTAACCTATACTCTATAACTTTGTATAATATTTACCACAAATCTAAAAATAATTATCCCAAATATGTCAAAATTTGTGCCAAATGTATAGGATTTTGACCCAAGTGTACACATGAATCATGTAAACTATATCAAATTATACCAAATGATTATATGTGGATTAATTTCTATATAACATGCCTCCACCCCCTCCCCCTTATGTGAGAAAATGGAATTTATAAGTCACCTTACCTTAAAAGGAAAATATAACTATATTATATATGTATATATCATGTAGCATATAGGAGTAGCATGTCTAAATATATATAAAAATGAAGCTCATAGTATGTGATCATAAAAATACCTAATATGCATTATATGGATCATGAATTCTTTTATAAAGTACTAATACAAGATAAACAAATAATCAATCACACACAATAGAGCACAATAATTATAACGTGTTTCTTTTCTCTTAGCAATTGGGTGAACCATGTAGGTATAGATGAATACTATATGGATCCATTGTGTATCTCTAGTGCAATAGTTTTTCAAGTATCAACCGTAGAGGAAAAGGGATTACCTGTTGATTACCCTTTCGTGTATGATTAACCTTAGTAGGTATTATAATTAACTAGTTTGTAATGAACTTATCTTATTTAAGTGGATGTTGATATGGTATTCTAGAAATTGTAATTATCCTATTGGTCTAAATGCATTTAATACACCTATGCACTATAAACAGTATCATGTGGAGTTTATATATCAAAAACTCCCATGTATGGTATAACAGAAAAGGTGGTGGCCACGTGCCAAACCAACTTTTAAATGTAAATAAATATAATTAAAAAATTGTTGTGATGTCCCATCAAATGCTTTGACCATTTTGGTTGAAGGTTAAAAATCATCATGTGTATATCCCAAATGTGTGAGTAACATCATGGAAAATATGTTATCACTAGCATCATTATTAATCACATCACTATGTATAGGTTGATGATCAAGGTATGATCTAATAAACAATGAGTGAATATTTGAATGATCATCTAAAATGTCTCTCTCATTGAGTGTAATAGATGTTCTTTAAACCATATGAGATATAGTGAACGTAAATGTGCTAATAATTCCATTGAATGGGTGCCCATAATGTGGTGGAGGAGAATATACATTATATGCCATTTGCAGTTATAGCTTTTTATTTGAATGATCTTGTAATGGATTTACATGTTAGGTTCACTAAATTTTTAAACATTTTTTACATTGGTGTTGGGGTTAAAGGGGTATAATTGCACAATAAAATGGATGAATAAAACTATTCTAAAATGGACCAATTAAATTAATTTAGATAACACAATATACATAATCTAAAAAATTAATAAATATAGAAAGTGCAATGCCAATTGATATTATGATGATTGAAACACAAATAAGAGACAATACTTAGCTTATTTTTAGATGTGTTGGAAGATCTGAGATGTATAGAGGTGGAAGCATGCAGACTGATGATTGAGATATAGTAATTAGATTCTTGAAATATTATTTCTAGAGGCCTAGACACTTATGTTGACCTATGGAAATTTGCATCAATACTTATACCTATGTCTCAACACTTTTGTCCTATATGTAATATTCAAAGTATTTTAAAATGAGTGCTTATGCCTATTAGGGTTTTATATTACATTTTTTTTATGTAACTAGATTACACACACATTCTCCATATGACTATGTATAGCTCAAGCCATATTTTTTCACCTTAGGCTAGGTCACCTTGACAAAAATGGGTTAATGGGATCATGAATTTGTGTTAACCTCAAGGACCCCTTTGTTAATGATCATTTCTTACATAGCTAATACTCTAAAGAGGTCCTTAAACATAATTATTTCTCCCCTTACTATGGGATTGTGTGTGTAAGGGTGAAATATGTTATATGTAAGGACACACAATGATCTAGCCTATAACTTTAAAAATACTACTCATGGGATGTTATTTCAATGATACAGATAGAAATAGCGAAGAATAGGGTGATATAACTCGGTTGCATAATTGATTGAATGAGATTCAACATGTGTTTTCTTGGTATTTTATAGATGAATAATTAGTAGGATTTGATTTTTATTTATATCAAACCTTTTGAAAATATCTCATGGAAGGTTAGATTTGAAATATAGGCTAACCCATACATTTTTAAGGATTTGAAATTTGGATGAATTTTGAGGTACAAACACTTGATAAGGAAACTAGACACTATCATTGATGATAGTGTTCCTCTAAAAAATGTAAGTGTCTAAAAAAGTAGAAACTAGTGAAGGTCTGCAACTAATAATGAAGGATATAAATCATGTTTAAAATTTTTGTAGTGTACATGTGATATGGGTCATCATAATGATAGGGTTGACCCATAGGCATAATGATATGATGAATACGAGCATTTCAATAGCAAGAGGGTCTATAATTGAAGGGTACAACCCTAATTGGTATTTATCAAGTATACAAGACTAAGATGTTATATATAATCAGATTTTAGTATCTATAAAAACATACCTACTACATCTACTACAAAGTTTCATATCAAACCAAGCTATAAGGTTAAACATACAAAACCCAAAAAAGAATCAACCATAATGGTTAATGAAATGTCACAATAACTCAATAAAATAATCTTATCAAATGCACCTAATATATAATTTACATGATTACCTGATTATTTATCTTAGTTGCTTAAGAATCTTGTGGAGTGTCATCTCATATCTCCCCTTCCTCCTATAGAGGTTGATCGATTCGACCTATACCAAAAGGATAAGATGTTAATGCATATTGTGACTATCACTAAGGCATATATTATATGTAAAAAATTAAGATATATTAAGTTTATCTAACTTATTGAATCCAAGGTCATATAAGGTATTCAACTAACATTTATTGAAACACTACTTATATAGGGATCATGGCCAAATTAGATCTGTTAAACCAAGGTATATCTTATCACACATCACCAAAAGAGAGGGTTATAAACCCTCTAGGTAAATTATACTATGAAATAACCGTAGCTATGCCTAATTACATAAAATAAAACTAATCTAATTCTCATAAAATTTTGTGGCATAAGGGGGATAGTTAAACAAATAAAACAATCAAGGGATAATGGTAGGTAACTTGAGGCCTAGATCACCTAAAGTGGAATATGAAAAGACAATAAGACCCCATATCTATATTAAGTTAAATTATATAGGTAATCTAAGTGAGTTATACATTCAACACACATTACTTTATATAATATCTATAAAATGAAATAACAAGAGTTAAGAATACTTACCTTTGGGTTAACCTATCAAGTCTCAATCTCTCCCTTAGACAAAGGTACCTTACAAGAGGTTTTTTTGGATTTTTAAGGATAATAATATATAAATTATCTCTAGAATAAAATACTCTTACTTTTTATCTAAGACTTCCCACAAGAAAATCTATCTTCCCTCCAATACAAACCCTAAGCAATGGTTGTTTCAAATATATATTTAGTAGAATTGTGAATTGTAATGATGTGAAAATGAATATTCCCCTCTATTTGATTAAAATAAGCCTTGTATTTATATAAATAGATAAAACTTAACCCTTATATAAATTTAGTTGATGAGGTCATCTAGAACGATCTAATTTTAAATAAAAATTTAATCATTATGCTTCAAACTAAGTCAGTTATGCCGACTTAGTTCCAGAATGTGTGCTTTTAATTTTTATAATAGGATTGACCTAATTGAATTAGTAGGAAAAGAGGGGTTGTGCTTAGTTATGGGTTGAAAATACAATTGATTAGGGGAATGTATAAACAAGGTTTTTTTTCTTGTGGAGTTAGATAAACAAGATTTATAATGGGTTTAGGTAATGATAGAGTTGACCAAAAATATTTTGAAGCACCAATGGGATGCCCACCCCTTTCTCGATGCACATTTTAAGGCATGAAATTAGAGAGATCAAAACTCAAGAGGTTCTTGTAATAGAAAAAGTGTTATTAAATGATAAAATTTATAAATATTTTGAGTATACATATGCCCCACTTGAATCTCATCACATGTCATGTAGGTGTAACAAGGGATGGTGCTTTAAGAAAGATCATAGAAACACAAAATTTTGAGTTAACAAATTTTAGTAGAAAGTGGAAATTAAATTAAAGTAAATAATTTTTAAATACATACCTTCACTCACTTTGTTGTTATATAATAAGAGTTATATGAGAATCAAATGGAAGAGGCATCTAGTGTGCAAAAAAAATATGGGCCTAAAGAATAAGAGAAAATTTGAAAATTTTACAAAAATATGTGGTTAGTACAAAAACATTCTTTACATTGTTAGGATTTTACAACATATTTTAGTTTATCAATAGAGTTTATAGAAATAAATTTATGCACAAAATACATATTTTTTAGTAAATAATTTGAAGGCTAAAATTTTGAAAATTTTAATATAAAAGGGTAATCATCTATTCATTTGTACATTTGATAAATTTTTAAACCATAAATTTGAGTGACCAACATTAGTGATGAGATAGATAATGGCATGGATGCGAGAAGGAGGATGATTGGGAGGATATATTATAGTTGTTGTACATATAGTCTAGGTATGGGGTAAATTTGATATGAGTTGTTAGCATATTGGGATTAAAATAAACTAAGTTAGGAAAATTAAATACCTAGGAAAATCTATATAATGTAATTTTCCCAAAAAAATTTAGAATAGAGTGAAAATTATGAGGGGTAGTGGGTAGTAATAAGTTTGAAAAATTGGGTCTAGAACATTAATGATGAGTTAATAAAAAATCACCACATACACTGAAAGGATTCAACCTAGATGACTTAGTTGGTTTAGGAATATTATACTATGAATGTATCATTTGATATTGTTTAAGACATTTTAATCCATTTATGTGTGTGTGTGTGTGTGTTATTTTTTATGCCTCTTGGATGTTATGGATGTATTTATTTTATTTATAGAACATGTATTTGATCTTTATACATGTTATGGGACAATGAATGATGAATGTGTTATTCTTTTCTAGAAAATGTGAACAAATGCATGGATAAAATGAATGATAAATAAATAAAGATAAAAATGTGAAACTAATGTTTAAAAGATAGTTTATGTCAAAAATTAATAAAATAGAATAAAAACTAATGGTAAGAAGAATATAAGAATGTAAATGAGAAATATCTATGTAAAAATAGATATGAAATCAAAGATACATAAATAGGAAATATCAATGTCAACAAAGACATGCAAATAAAGACATTTAACTAAGAATTATCAATGTAAAAAAAGATATGAAAACAAATACATTTAATTAATATATATCAATGTAAACAAATATATGTGAATAATAGAGATATGCAACACATGAGAGCAAAATAAAAAAAGTGATAAACTAGAATTAGGGTTTATGTTTAATCGACAATGTAGACTAGTATAGTTATTTAATGACAAAACATGGCATGTAGTTTGTATAGTAGGAAAAAATGATACTTTGTGTGGAAGGCATAGTCCTATCTTAGGTCTTATACTAAAACTCATAAAAATAGAACTAATGAGGTATAATTTTTAATAAAAGATAAAGGAATTTTATGAGAAAATCATGGTCATATCCAAGTTATTACATTACAACTTACAAAAGGATAACCAAAGAGGTATGACCAACTATGAAGTGATATGCATCAATGAGAATATTGGGAATAATATTATGAAAACAAGTAATAAAAATTAGTACATAGGTGTTGTAATAATCCTTAGTATAAATGATACATACTACGAAAATTTGAAAACATATAAGATTTTATTTGGATAAAAAAGACTTAGGATACTCCTTACTATAGACACCTTATTTTGGCTACATTCCTAGACCAATTGAACTTCATATTAGTTTCTTAAAAATGATGTGAATTAAACCTAAGAATCACTAAAAACCCCAAATTCATCTGCACATCAGATTTTAATGCCTAGAATCATGTTGATGCTTCCTTCTTTGGGGTATTACCCTGTATGAAATGATAACCTCCCATGGATTCATCTCTAGTCAAATTACAACCTAGAAAATTGACAAATTGGCCTTTGGACCCTTTAATAAGGGTGCTTAAACAATTCCTAAAATGCAAAAACCCTAAGAAAAATTAATTAAATAATTAAATATAATTAACTGCTTAAGTGATGTTTCTATGTGCAATTAGTGAATATCAAATTTGTAAAAATGAAATTCCAATAAAAATGAGGTCATGATGTTGTCAGCATCCTCAAAGTTAAGGAATTGAAAATATCTCCATTAAAGCATTAAATTTATAAATGGAGACCCATGCTTAATAAATGGGATCTCTATCCCAAATATTAATTATTTGTCCCCTCCTAAACCTAACCATCATTAATTCTAACCTAACTACACATGAATTAGATTTATTTGGAGAACCTATGAATAAAAGTGCCAATGCCATTATTTACCAATCTATCAAGCCAAAGTTATAATGCCATATTGATTAGAAATAGCTTCACATGCAAAGCCAAACCAAGAAAAGCCAAGCTAATCCAAAAGTGACAAGGAGAAATGATGCAAAGAGTACCATTATTAAAGACTCTTTGGGTACATGATCTAACACATTCCTCCAAGGCCAACTTGTAACTCTTGCTCATAAATAAGGTGAATAATACTCGTTTTGTCTTCTTTTATTTGTTACTTTCATTGTTATCTTGCTCCTTGATTAGATAGGCTTGAGGCGTTAGATCTCTATGTGCTTTTCTTGGTTTTATCTTAATAACATTTGATTAATTCCCTCTTGGAATCCTATGTTACATAATGTCATTCTCATTGGGATGATGCACCCAAAAATCACTAAGGGAGTGACCTTAGACTCTTAAAATCCAATAAAAGTTCACCAAAACCTTGTTTTTACATTTTTTATTTAACATTTTTGTGTTTTTATTTTCCACGTTTCAGTGTCTTTGCTAATTTAATGTGTTCTTCAAGAAATAGTGATTGCATCACTCAATAATTCTATTGCTTGACTACTTAACCACTATTTGACTATTCGATTATGTTACTGACATCTTCATTGTGCTTCACAACTATTTATTAGTTTTTAGGAAAATTCAAAAACTTTTTTGTCACCCATCACCATCACCATTGAATAGTAGATTTTCCATCGATTGATATCTTTTCTATCCATCGATAACTTCTATTATCACCTAAAAACATCACCATCAATTGAAAACATACCATAAATGACATCATCCCCATTGATCAACAACATCACCATCAATCAAGATCATCACCATAGAATGGCATCATCATGTCATTGTTCACAACCATCACCACTAATTGACACATGTTATCACCTGACATCTACCTATCATCATATGCCAACATCATTATTTACTAACACCTTATATTATCACCCAAAATATTCTTACCATCATCACCATTGACTGATACCTCCTGTTATTGCTCAACATCTTATTATCATCATCTACCACCATCTTGTTGCCTGAAACCTTTTGTTGTCACCCAACTTCTTCTTGTTATCATTTTATATCATTTACATCATCTAATTCCTTTTGATATCACCTAAAACCTTCCTAACATTGTCTACCAGTGTCTTTATCACCTACCACCTTTTTTTCCACCTGATACCTTCTTATTATTATCTTTGAACATTGTTGTTCTTTTAAAACTTCTATTATTACCTAACATATTCCTAGTATCATCTACCACTGTCTCCATTTCCTAACACCTTATGTTGCCACCTAATGCCTTCTTACCATCAATCAACTACTAAACACTTTAAAAAGTCATTTACACTTATTTTTGGAGCTTAAAATTCATGTAACAACTTTCCTTTTTGATTTTCAAAGTCAAAAGAGAAAATACAAAGTCCAAAATAACTTTACATTTCATTTAAGTTCTCTAAAAATAACAAAAACATTTGATTAGTGCTCTTAAGAGTTTTTGTTTTTTTAGTTTTTATAAAAGTACTTGGTTTCTTTCCTAGATTAGTTTGTTTTTTACAAAAATTCACATGTATGCTCTCCCCTCATACCCTTTAGGGAACTTTGGTTAACAAAAGTGCATCGTTTTTTATTTTTTGGTTAAGTTATATAAGTTAATAAAAATTTTGTATGCTCTCCCTAAGATCTAAGTGACTTGGGTGACTCAGAAATGACCCTAAAGTTATTCCATTTTTCATTTATTTAATTTTTCATATTGAATTGTGAGTGAGAGTTCATATCCTCCTCGTGAATAATAAAGGAGGAATTTAACCTATGGTTTCATCTCTTGACATCATTCCAGCCCCATTTCATGATGGGGTATATAAATTGAGAAAACTATAATTTGGAATAGTGGTGAGTGGTTAGCCTAACCATTCCAATAGGTCATCTAAGCTTTCATGTATTAGACATCAGAATTCACTAATAAGTACATATATGAATTCATTATACAAATTAATATACCATTTCATAACAAGATAAGTGTTAACCATCTAATTGATGTATTAATCCCTCAAGCTAGCTTCATATGTGAAATATCTAGACGTTAAAAAATTATAGATTTAGATCAAACCCATTTATCATAAGATATCTATCCAAATTCCAAGTTTATTTATCACTCTAAGTTCACGTCATGTACCAATGCTTGAGAGATAGAGAGGGGTTTAAAAACTCTTCTTGCATGTGCTCTTAATTTTTTGGATTAACCATTAATTCCTTTTGAGCATTGGTATATCAGTTATAACTTTTGTGGATACTATGCAACCTTCTCTATTTTTAGTGTAGGACATGCACTTAGGTGTTTTTATTATTCTTTCTACTTGCATTTATTTTAGGGTCTAAAATTAAATTTTGTTTCAAAACCAAGTAAAAAACATTCAACACAAAACACATGTTATTTACACTAATTTGAGTCAAGAAGTATTACACTATCAAAATCCTTCCAAAAATTTGCCCTAGAGATTTTTAAAACTACCTTTTTGTGATCTTGCTTAAGGTAGAATTTACCCAATTTGTTCAAAACCAAGTCAAAATATGTTTGTGTACTGTTAAAATCTATCTTTATAAGTTCAGATCTAAAACAATTAGTTTACGCTTGAGTCTTGTTTACAAATTGGGCTTGAGTGGTTCACCTTTATATCTTTAGATTGTAAAACTTAAATGGGTTTTTATTTTGATTTTTAAGGACCTTTACTTAGATACCAAGTTTCCTTTTATCACTTCTTGTCTTGATTCCAAGTTTTTATTTTAGACCAAGTGTGCCATTTGTTTCAAATCAAGATCCTTAAACTTAAAAGTGTTTCAAAATTTGCATGTTTAGATCCAGTTTGTTTCAAAGGACCTAGTTAAGAATTTTTTTTAGGACATATTTCACTTTACCTAGATCAAGTGTGTTGACCTATTTACCCTAGATTTAGAGTGATTACAAGTTTTTACCTAAACCAGTTTATTTTCAAGTCTAGCTTTGTGACGTTGTCCAGAGACCTAGTATTTGTTTTCATGTTTTAGACCTAGTTTGTTTCCAAGTCTAGCTTTGTGATGTTAGCAAAATAAGTAACACCTTTTGTTTTATTATTAGACCTATATTAAGTTTTTTTAAAGTACCCTATTGAGGACTGATTTCATATGCCTAGTGTTATACCTTAGTTTGATTGTTTAGTTCAATTCTCACATTCCATATTCCATGATTCAAGTTTATTTAGAACATTTATCGAGACCAATATCTAAGTTTGCATTTTTTTTACCATTTGTTCCAAGGATCTTAGAGTGATATTGATATTTTAGACTAAGTTTTGATTGTTAGTTTTCAAGAAGAGATTCCTTTTTAGGCCAAGTTTAAACTATTTATAATGATAGACTGAGTTTTATAGGCCAAGTTTCAAGAAATTTTAAATAAGGGACCAATATTTTTACACCATGTCTAGACCACATTTCAAGTAGTTATAGACATTAGACCTTTTATTTACAAAAAATTAGCCATAGATTTAGATATTCTTCATTATACATGTAGTGGGAAAATGTATAATCCAAATTGTGAGAATGTAATCATAAATGACCCCTTCATTCAAGATCTATATGGTAATGACATAATTTATGAGATAGATATGTATCCCTCCTATACTAATCAATATATAGAATAAGGGAAAGACCCATTATCATAGTACATGGTTAATTCACCTCTTTATCTAGGCCAAGAATAAGAAAAAATGACTCAATGCATTACTAATGTGCCACCCATCATTGAAAAACTCCAACAACAACCCTAATATCTATCCAAACCAACAAGTTATGACACATACTTTTTTGATCATCACTTGCTTGAAAATAAGGATGAGATTTTAGTTAGAGCCATAGAGGTAAGAGCAAAATTCATAACAGACTTTCCCCATGAAAGTCTACCTGGTTTAGTTAGAGCACCTTACAATACACCTCAAGTTAGGCCAATTGATAACGCATAAAATAATTACCACCAAAGATTCATGTCAATGCCTAACCAAGATCCCAATATGATTATAAAAGGAAAGGATCCAATGGTGGACCAATTCACTCAGATGCAAAAGACATATCAAATGTATCTTAATTTAGTGCAAAATTTTAATGCAATGATTATTTCAAACATCCCACTTATAGGGATAGCTCCTTCAATAGGGATGTAAGTTGATTTTTTGATCCATGAAAACTTGAACGTGGACCCAATTGTCCAAAATAAATCTATTGGTGACATATTTAATGTCCTAGTCATTAAGGAAGAGACTATGGCTTCTATTTAAGACCATTTACAAAATGTAGTGGATAAAATACATGTGTATCTTAATTTGAACCAAGGTGGGTTGAGTACACAACAAAAAAATTATAACAAGTTCCTCTTACCAATAACACAAGTGGTTTTCAATAACAAGGGGAAAACATGCCTAGTTCCCAACCTAGTAGGTCACTACCCCCCCCCCTCAACCAGAAATTACATATCACTATATGCAAGCTAAAGATAGAACTATTTAGTTTGAATTGATTTCAATAGGTATTTACAAGTCTTAATTTTGATAGGGCTTTTCCATCACCAGTTTGAAGATGCTTTTAATGCCTTTCAAGGCTAAATTTATAAAAGAAAATAGAAGAAGAGAGAGAGAGAGAAAGGACAATAAAAGATTTCATGAACTATCCTTCATGATCATATAAATAACAAATACATAAAAATAATGACACCAATTCTTGAAAGAGTGTGTTGTCATCTTTCTCTTCCTCTTTTAGAACAAGTGTTGATGAACCTCTTCACAAGAGTGGCATAGAAAAACTCTTTGGAAGTTTTAGATACTTTCTTGTTCATAAATCCCCCTTAAAGATTTCCACATATAACTTTTTGGAATAGCTAAAAATCTTCCAATTAATACTTGGCATGTTGAGGATGATCTATGCCAACTTTTATCTCTTGCAAAGCTTCTTCTTCATTAGGAGACTAGTGTTTAATTCCATGATTCATTTTCACTTTGTGATCAAGGTATAACCTCCAAATTTAGTTCTAGTTTTATGGCACATGAAACCTAAATTAGACCTTGTTACTTTAATGAATATTTCATTTCAATTCATGAAGATTTTACCTTTCAATAAAATTCATCTTGTATCTAGTTATGCCTTAACTAGTTAATAGAGTAAAGAGGGATAAAACTTCATCATGGAGATCCCAAATAGCCTTGAGATTGAGTTTGATTTCTTTTAAACTTCATGAATCTAATTCTCTATTTGAATGATGTTTATATGCTCTTCAAGGTGTTCTGATGCACTTCTATCTCTCTAAGCTTTGAGATAGGCCTATACATAATTTTCTTGAAGTCATATAAACCATCTTTTTTCACTTAGGCATGTTTGGATACTTGTGGCCTATATCAATACTATGTAACCTTACTAAATTATTTTAATATGGTAACATCATTTTTATATTGCATCAGGTAATCTTTGTAGCTGTTTAAAAGATTTCATCTAGTTTAAAACCTTTTAGGTCAATCTCTATACACATTTAGCTCACACTTGCCAAAATCACATGAATTCATATGCCTGAGAGTGGTAATAAGGTCATACAAGTGATTTTTAAGCCATCCCAATCCATTTTTAGTGTTTGAAATCCATATTTCTCCCATAAGTTCATTTTAGGGGTTTAAGCAGGGTTTAAGGGCACCTGAGGTCTTAACGATTGTTCATATCCCTAAGGAATTTAATGCCCAAAAAAATTATAGGAGTTTTTAGTATAAAAACTTATCCACCTCCCCTAATTGGATTAGGATCCCATGCATCTACTCATATATTTTCACACATAGAGAAAATACTTCTTAAGCAACCAGGCTTGCACTCTTGAGTTTGAGAGAGAGAAATTTGTGAAAAAAGGAATAAAAGTGCTTGTTCTAAGTTATAAACACTTCAATGAGGTATGAGGCACATTATATGATATTTCTAGGTGAGATCCTATAAGGATTGACCCTTCAAACCATTGTAGACTACCTTAATTCCTATATGAGGGTTTGCATATAGTCATAGTCATTTATCCCTAATAGACCCTTTCACATATTCTCCTTTTTTCCTCAATAGTTATAATATTCATAGAAATATTCTAATACCCACCACTCATCTAATTCCACCCATATATTGACCAAGCATTTAAAAATATGCAAACTTTTCTCACATCTAATACGCATGCTTGTGTATGCTTATTTGGGTCTAATAGGCCTAATTAATCCTTTTAGGCCTTTTTGTTTCCTTTAACCACTTTTTAACATAAATATAGACTTGTGATATTTTTATATTCAGATGAATAGAGATATTTTACCTTATTTTCACTTCATGATCTCAAGGGATAGTCAACATATTTCATTCATTCTCAAAACCTGCCTGTATGTGTTCTTAATACTATAAGATGAGTGTAAATTAATGATTGACATGTTTTTATGAATTTAATGATATGCATGTTCTTCTAGACCCTATGTATGCCTCTCCAACATTAATTCACATCATACATGTACCTTTTCAAAAGTCTACCCATAACAAACCTGTAGGTGGTAGTTTGAGATCATTGTATGGTTGGCTTTGAAAAGGAATATCTTGAGTTAGCCTTATCTCTCCTAGTGTCCCAATGAGGGATTAAATTTTATTCACATATTATCTAACCTATTTTACCTTTTATGACCTTAATACATCACCAACACATTGGTCTTTCTCACTTGGGCTTGTGACAGGCCTATAGGTGGTTAATTGGACAAAACTCCATCTTTTACATGTTACTCTGCCTGTAGAACCTATGTGATCCTTGTTTACACTATATCTAGTTTATTTTCTTTATCTATGAATTTTTATCAATGGATTTATTAATGAAAAATGTTTTGATCAACCCACTTGGTCATTGTCTTAATGCACACAATCTACCTTCAATGTCTATTCTCTTCATGACTGACTACCATAGACTTTTATCTCTTTCTTTTTTCACACACACATTAAAAAAATATATAAATATAATGAGATTAAATATTCATGTTTGGAACATTCTAGGATTGATAAACCAATCCCATATTGGTTTCTTTTGGTTGGAGAACAAGATCATACTGCCTCTCTAGTGAACAATAGGCTTCTAGAACACTCCTACATCAAATAGGTTTATGTGCTTTGAGGTCCTATAAAATGAGGCTTTATAATAATTCATACAAATATTTTCAACCCTCTACACCCTTATTTAATTTTCACCACTTAGGTTTCAAGTACAATCCTATCACTTCTAACCCACTTTCTCAATTCTACCATGTAGGTGTATGTTTGGGTTTGTAGACTATTCAGATGATATATGTGTTCCCCATAGCATTCCAATAATTTCAAATACTATATTGGAGTTTCACCCACATAATTAGGTTCTCTCATGATATTATTCACTTGTAAATTTTATATTAGACCCTTTTAGACCACAATAAGGCCTTTAGGTATTTATGCTAGACTTGACACTTCATTCTTTACTTTTTGACTAATCTTCCTCATTGAATGATGAAGGTAGCTTGAAGGAGGATATAAAAAGTATTAGGAAATTAAAAAAGGACCACATTATAGCTTTAAATTCATTTAAAATCCTTACTTTACCCCTTTATAGCCTCAAGAAGGTCTATTTTGGCTTGCAACC
Organism: Torreya grandis; assembly: GCA_037957365.1. Taxonomy (NCBI): domain Eukaryota; kingdom Viridiplantae; phylum Streptophyta; class Pinopsida; order Cupressales; family Taxaceae; genus Torreya; species Torreya grandis. The sequence goes on along the minus strand of JARHVA010005199.1, from coordinate 1,230,490 downwards.
ATAAAATTCTTTAGAATACCTAATTTTATCTCCCTCCTCACTATTTTTGTTATTTTGATTCTTAGAGGTGGTTTGAGGATATTTATAGGTGAGATGGAGGATTGATTTATGATACCTAAATACTAATAGATATGGTGAAATACTCAAACTAGAAAGAGACCTACCTATAGCTTCTCAAACTTGTCTACAATTCACTTAAACTAGAAGTTTTACATCCTCGAGACCTACACATGCCAAGAAAATATTGGAGGATGATGGGAGAGAGAAAATGGGGTATTGAATGATCTTGTTTTTAAGAATATAGAAAATAGAGAAATATTAATGAATTAAAGATAAAAATAAAATGCAAAAAATATAACACAATAGAGACACAAATTTAATGTGGCTGACCCAATATGGGCTACATCTACATAAAAATAGCCAGTCCTTATTATTCAGTCCAAAAAATGAAGGTAAAACCCTTAAATACATCCATTGCAATATCTTCTTCACACACACATAGTATGTCACCATAATTACAATGCCCTCATATCAAAGGAGGGTTGCATATTAGGGAAAAAATGCATAAACATAATTTGTACCATTAGATATGTGACCTAATAGTGAATAGTATATATTTACTATGAAATTATAATATTTTACAATGCATTTTTAACAAAAAATTTATTCAAGGGTGTTACCCACGAACCCCCATTAGGGGGGTTCCAAATATGGTCGCCACCCACTGAACCCCCATGGTGACCTTAGAAGGGGGGCATTGCCCCCCCATACCCCCTATCAAGAACTTGGCATTAAAATAAGATCAAGCTCTACCATCCAACAATCTCCCACTTGGATATTGATTATTGTAACTCTACCTATAAAACTCTTCCTTGGAATCTTATTTAAACTTTGACCCTAGCATGTTTCTCATCTTCCTTGTTATTTTTGAAGACCTATTAAAGCTAGAGAACTCTCTAGATTCTCTTTTGTGAGTACCTTTGTTAGCATATATTTATGATTCTTACTCATATGGATCTTTTCAAAATTTAGTTGACCCTCCTCCAAAACTGAACTTGAGTTGCATATGTTTGGTTCTTGAATGGAATGCTAAGTTCTTTATTAAATGAATCTCACTTTGGCTATCACTGTATAACCTAAAATCTTACTACTCTACCTCAACTCTTCCATGAACCATTGCATCCATATCATATCCATGCTTAATTTTATAGCTAAAACATATTGTACCTCTATAGTTGACAAAACAACCATCTTCTACAATTTTTAAATCTAGCTAACTGTTGTATCATTGACAGTGAATACATAACCTATGGTGCTCCTCCTACCATTTAAATCTTCAGCCATGTCTGCATCAACATATCTTTTTAAGTAACATCTAACCCTTCATATCATAACTATTTATTAGTGGTCCCTCTCAAGTACCTAAGAATCTACTTAATTACATCCTAGTGCTCTTTTCCTAGATTATTCATAAACCTATTGACAACTCCCATTGCATGAGAAATGTTTGGTCTAGTACACACCATAGCATACATTAAACATCAAAATACTAAAGCATAGGGCACTTTGGACATATAATTTATATCTTCTTATATTTTAGGACATTTTTCCTTGCTTAATTTGAAGTGACCTTCTAAAGGTGTACTCACTATTTTTGCATCTTGCATATTGAACCTGACTAACACCTTCTTGATGTATTCTTTTTTAGACAATATCGATTTTCTATTTTTCCTATCTCTTATTATTCTCATACCAAGGATTTTATTTATAGCACCCAAATCCTTCATTGCAAATGAATCTTTGAGTTTTATTTTGACTTCATTGATAGCATGCATGTTAGACCCTACAATAATCATGTCATCTACATACAATAACAAGATAATATAGATGCCATTATGTAATCTCTTAAAGTTAATAGAGTTTTTAGAATGACATCTACTATAATTTTGTTCTATCATAAACATGTCAAATTTCAAATACCATTATCTTGGAGCTTGTTTTAGGCTATACAAACTCTTCTTCAACCTGCACACCATTTTATCCTTACCTTTGACTTTGTATCCATGTGGCTTCTCCATATATCTTTTCTCCTCCAAGTCACCATGAAGTAAATTCATCTTCACATCTAATTATTCATCGTGAAAATCTTCTACTACTACCAAAATTAAAATAATTTTTATAGAATTCTTCTTAACTACTGGAGAAAATATTTCATCAAAATCTATACCTTTATTTTGTGCAAATCGCTTCACAACAAGTCTAGCCTTGTACCTCATTTTTCCTCCATATTCTTCCTTCAACCTATAAACCCATTTATTTTATAATGATCTTTTATTTATGGGAAATTAAACCAAACCCCAATTTTGGTTATGTACTAAGGAGTCCATCTCTTCTTTCATGCCTTGCTCCCACTTCTTTCTGGTTTCTACCTGCATTACTTCTTCATATCTTTTTGGTTCACCACCATTAGTCAATAATAAATAATACAGTGAAGGAGGGTGTCATTCAAGGAATCTACTTACTCTGGTAGATCTTCTAACTACACTTCTAGGAGTTTGAGATACTTGTTGTATTTGTTGCACATTATGATTTTCTAGCACTTTTGGAATTTCATTTCTAATGATTTCATCAAGTACTGCATATTCATTATTTGGCTTTTCTTGTTTCTTTCCTTGCAACTAATTTGTGTACATGAATTTCTCATTAAAGATCACAACTATACTCCTAATGATTTTTCCATTTTCAAAATCACATAAATGATAACCAAAATCATTAACTCCATATCCAATAAAATTACATTTCTTGGATTTTGTTTCAAGCTTGGTTCTATTTTATTTATCAATATGTACAAATGCTTCACAATCGCAAGTCTTTAAAAAATAATAATCTACCTTTTTACCTATCCATGCTTCTTATAGAATTCCACCATCCAAAAGAATTGAAGGCCATTTGTTTATCAACTAAATAATAGTATCCACAACATCTACCCAAAATTGTCCTAGTAACCTTTAATGTAATCTCATGCTCCTTTCACACTCCATGATTATCTTGTTCATCCTTTTTGACACACCAATTTGTTTTTGTGTTCTTGGAAACATCTTCTCTCTAAGAATCCCATGGGATGAACATTAATTATCAAATTACTTGATACAGTATTCACCTCTTTTATCTGATCTAACACACTTCAACTTATTTCCTATGTCATTTTCAACCAAAGCTTTCCATTTCTTAAAAGTATCAAAAACATCATATTTTTTTGTATGCAATAAACCCAAGTTTTTATATTTGTATCATCAATAAAAGTAACATAATAAAAAAGCCACTAAGGGATGATATCTAAGCTGGCCCCCATACATATGTATGCACAAGCTCTAATTTTTCATCCTTATTTGTCTTCCCAACTCTAAGAAATATGACTCTCTTTTGTTTTCCATACACACATTGTTCACAAAAAAATATTCCACCTTCTTCAAATCTAGCAATAAATTCTTTGAGTGGAAAACTTGCATCCCCTTCTCATTCATGTGCCTAAGTCTATGATGCCATAATTTTGTATTTGCTTTTGTAGAAGATAAAGCAATTGAAGATTCAACATTACCATTAGATAAATATAATGTACATACCTTCTCTCCTTTTTCTATTACTAGTGATCTTTTAGTGACCTTCCATGAATTTTTTGCAAATGTAACTATGTAGCCCTCAATTCCTAACTACCCTACTAAAATTAGATTTTTTCTCAACTTAGGAACATGCCTCACCTATTTTAGTAACCATTTGTTTCCATTCTATAATTTTATTTATATCTTACCCTTTTCTACAATTTTACAGGGTTCACCATCACCCAACTAAACCTATCCAAAATCACCTTGAACATAGTCTTGAAAATATTTCTTATGGGGTGTAGCATGAAATAAATACCCTGAATCTAACACCCAAGAATCATTAATGTTATCTAAAGAAAAGATTAAATCATCTTGTAACACATCACCTACTACATTTTCTTTTTTATTTTTATCTTGTTGTTCATCTCTTTGTTTCCCTTTTCAAAACCAATAATCTTTCTTCAGGTGGCCTTTCTTCCCATAAATCCAACACACCAATGTTCTTCTAGATTTTGATCTACCCTTTTTAGAATTCCTATGATTACCTAGGCCTTTTCTTTTGTCCTTTTGTCTTACCCTATTCTCCATAGTCAAATCATTACCTGATGTCTCACCTATAATTTTCCATTGAATTTCCTCACTAATAATAACACCAATAACATCATCAAATTTTATAGTGTTTGAACCAGAGATAAAATTACTCACAACCATGACCAATCCATTCCAAATTTCTAGCAATGAGCATAGAATCAAAAGAGACCTAACCTCATCATCATAATTTACACCTATAGATCTTAACTAATTTATGACCATGTTAAATTCATTTAAATGATCAACAATAGACCCACCTTATGACATTTATAGATTAAATAAAGTCTTCATAAAAAATACCTTTTTGGAGGATGAGGGTTTTTCATACACTCTATCCAATGCCTTTATCAAGTATGATGTTGTCTTTTATTTTGAAATATTGAAGTCCATCGATGCTACCAGTCACAGTTGTATTGTTCCTAGTGCCTTTCTATCAAGAACCTCCCAATATTCATCCTTCATAGTCACCAGCTTCTTTGCTATTCCACCCAATGGTAGGAAAAGATCCATTTTGATATAGCTAGTCCTCTATTTACATCTTCTATAGATGGTAGTTTTAGCCATTAAACTTCTTAACCTTAAAATTTCCTTCTTCTACCATTGTTCCCACTTGAACTAGGACCTTCTTTTCTTATGAGTATATCTACTAAATAAATCTTTAGCTCTGATACTAATTGTTAGGAATATAGAACACAAATCAATATTAAGGAATTAAATATAGAAATATAATGTAGAAAACACAACATAATAGAGACATAGATTTAATGTGGTTCACCCACTATGGGCTACGTATACATAGAAATAGCTAATCTTTCTCATTATTTAGTCTAACAAATGAATGGAAAAACCTATAATACATCTACTGCAATATCTTCTTCACACACACATAGTATGCCACCATGATTACAACACCTTCATATCAAAAGAGGGTTACATATTAGGGGGAAAATGCAAAAACATAATTATACCATTAGATCTATGAACTAATAGTGAATGGTTGAGATTTACTATGAAATTAAAATATTTTACAATGTATTTTAATAAAATTTTGCTTGAAGGGCATTGCCTCCAAACCCCCATTAGGGGGGCTTCAAATATGGTCATCTCTCCCTAGACTGCCATAGATACCCTAGTGGGGGGGTGTTTCCCCCCCTTAAAACCCCTATTGAAAAATGGTCATTAAAATAAGATCAAGCTCCACCATCCAACACTTATATAATCATCTTCATGCATTCACCTAGCTTCAAAACTCTATATTTATAGAAAACTAACCTAGTTGGGCCTTGAGTCTTTTTCATGTACCCTTACCTTCTTAATAAGTATTCATAAAGTTAAGGGGCTCAATCAAGAAAATAATGATACAAAGTGGAAGGTCATATAGACCCCCTACTATTCCAAATAGCTTAGCTCCCAACTCTCTCTACTCCCTATACCAAGTGAAAACTAACATGTCTTCTAATCTTACTAAGGATGTTTATAGGTAGAAGAATTTTTTTCTCTATTTAAAAAAATCACTCAAAAACATGGATTTGGACCTAGAGAGGATGGAGGAATTCATGGGAGTGTTTGGAAGTGATCTTTACTCTGAAAACCTATAACCACCCTTTTAAAAACCTCTCCTTTCATTTGAATCTATCATATCATACTTGAAAATCTGACTAAACTAAGGTAATAGGTGCTCATGGAGCTCTCCCCTACCTATTTAGGTGTGGTATGATGTGCCATAAACTTCCTTATGCTATGAACCTACCACTTTCTTAAAAAAAATCCTTCTTGGATCATTAAAAATGATCAAGAAAGCATTTAAAAATGAGTACAATGTTAGAAAGGAATGATTTAATTCTTTTAAGCACTTGTACATACCATGGAGAACATGAAATTACTTTGACATGAATTATATGACTTATCAAGGATCTTTAAACCTTTGACACATTAAACCAACCTGACTAAGATAATCCATGACTAGACAAGCATAATGCTAGAAATAACAATTACCTTAAAATTGTTAAAATTACCTTAAAATATGATAAAAATGCCTTATAAAGGGATTACAAGATTATTAATCAAGATGAAGGCTTGACTAGACAATTTTTTTATGAGACTCACCTATGGTAGCCAAAATTGGCCATCATATTTGGTGACCTCCTAGGATTGCATGCTTATTCTACATCTATACTAGTAGCCTTGATAATCCATTGGGATATGGGGTCATGAAATCATCTTGATCTAAATTCAAACTAAAAATTAGACTTGCCAATATCCATGAAACAAACTAAAATAAAACTCACTCAAACATACAACACTCACACACATGTGTTACAAGACACTTGGAGGAAAGATAATAACTAAAATAAAATAAGCAACGTGTGCACTAAACACTTATAGAAAGAAAACCTACTTTTCTATGTAAAAAATTAGGAATATAACCTCAATATAATGGATTCAAATATATCCCATTGACTTGGATAATCAACTCTTCTCCATCAAACCTTACAAGTTGAAAAGCATTGTTTTCTTTGTAACCAATGACAACTTAGGGCCCACTACATAATGTGTCAAGCTTGGTATGCCTACCAGGTTTGGCCCAATCTTCATCCCATTAAAACACAATATCTCCCACTTTTTATGTCCTTGAAACAATCCTCTTATAAAAATTCTTCTTGACTTAGGCTTGGTGATACTCCATGGTGTGCATAACATTATTTATTGTCTCTTTTAAGGCCATCAATTTAGTCAAACTTATCTCCATAAGATCAATTTATATCATCTCAATTTGATGAGCTAGTTAAAGGGTTATAGTTTAATAGAGATATGTATCTTTGATTCTCTCCCATATATAATCATTTAGGGTGAGTTCCCAATAGCCTTCTTTGGGGTGATCCTGTCAGCCCATAGAGTTGTCCTCAACTTAGTGTGCCAAGATCTTTCATTGTCATCTATCATTCTCTTAACAATTCTGATCAATTTCTTATTAGTTAAATTAACTATCCCATTCCCTTGAAGGTATTAATCAAAATAATAACTTAGATTAATACAATACATAATATCCCACTCCATTATTCTTGTACCACCAAATACTAAAGCATTATAAAAAATTATTGTTGAAGGCACTCTAAATCTAGTCACTAAGTTTTCATAGAAGTCAATAACTAAGATTTCATTATCCTCCTTGATGTATATGTCTTTCATCCACCTTTATAAATAATTAGTGGTTATAATCACCCATTTATGGTGAAAAATTGAATGTGGATTTATCATGCCAATAAAATCTAGATACCACTACATGAATGGTTGGTCTACCTAAATAGGATAAAGAGGAAGGGTTACAATCCTTTGATTACCTATAAAATATGCACACTTTAGACACCTTCTAACCCATTCATATAAATCCTTGAATAAACTAGGCCAATAGTACCCAGCCCTCATTACTTTTGTAAATGTTGTCTTAGGTGCAAAGTGGCCTCTAGCTGGTCCATCATGGAATTGTTCTAATAGTTTATCAATCTGATCCATTTAATGCATATTAGTAACATACCATTAATATATCTCATAAAAATAACACTATCTAAAATAATATAAGGTATTTATTACAATCTAAAGTATCTTCTCTTTGCTCTATCAAAACCTATAAGACACTCACCTGTTTGAAGGAACCTTATTATGTCTTGTGTCCAACTTAGAGAGAGTGAAGGTACAAATTTAATAGGATTATATTTTAGTATCAAAAAAACCTCTCTTTCTTATTAAAGGTCTTATTCTAAGTGTTCACACATCCCTCTCCCTATTAAAAATTTAGTGGCCTTAATCTCCACATCATATTACATGACTTTGGTTATCCATCTAGCCCTTTTTTCATTCAAATCCTTATTTAAAAAGAAGTCTCTTATGCTTGGGTGGGTCACCATGACATTAACATTATTATTAGATACCATATGTCTAAACTTACTTGGGATCCTTATGGTTGAGAATAATTGCTTCTCAATGAAGGTGTATCTCTCATCATACTCTTCTATCCCTTGACTAAAGAATTCAATTTGATGCTCAAGACCTTAATTATTATGATAAATTAACATAGATTAAATGGTGTCAAGATTAAAAAATTCATACAATAATAAATCCTTGGAGAAATCAGGGTTAATCAATTTTGATGCTTGAGCAATAGTTTGCTTGATGGCCTCAAAACTATTTTTTCCTTCTTTAGTCCAAATAAAAGTTTGATGTTTCTTCAACATAGTTATAATAGGATTTTCAAGGTTATAAAAACTAGATATAAACCTTATCACAAAGTTTATTTTACCCAGAAAACTTTTCAAACCTTTCTTATGTTTGGGTAAATATAAAGCTAATATGGCAATCACCCCTTCAAGGTCTATATCAAGCCCATATTTAGAAATATGGCCTACTAACTTTCCCTCATGAACTAAAAAAAATTATTGGGGTTTAATTATATTCCTTATTTCCCACACATTTCAAAAATTAATTTAATACGAGCTAGATGATCACTAACATTCTTAGAGAAAACTATGATATCATCAAGGTAAATTAACACCATTTGATTGATCAAACCTTGGAAATCCATATCCATAGATATTTGAAATGTATCCGCTACATTATACAACCCAAATGGAATTCTTTTATATGTGCCCCATTTAGTAGTAAAGGTTTCCTTACATTGATCTTCTTCTTTGACCAAGACTTGGTTGTAACCTAAATAGCCATCCAAGAGAGAGAAACATTGAGAACCTACAACTACTTGAAGGATTTTTTCCATATAAGGTAAGGGATAGTTGTCATTTAATTACAACCTATTAAAGTGTATAAAATCCACACATAATCATATCTCACCACTCTTCTTTCTCATAGGAACTGATTTGGCAACCCATGAAGAGAGTTTGATAGGAAAAATCATTCTTGACTCTATCAACTTAGTAAGCTCTTTTCTCATTAGTCTATCCAATTTAGGATTGATGGGATTTTGTCATTACCTTATTATTTTAAAATTTGGATCAAGTTATATAGTGTGTTAGGCTAATTTTGGATCAAACCCTTTGAGATCACTATATTCCAAAGCAAAGACATCATAAAATTCTCTACATCACTTAATAAATGCATCCCTCTCGACTGAAGTACATACCTTTACAAGATTTAGGATATTATATTTTAATATGGCCACCTTTGAATGATGTTCCTCTTTGGTAGACATGCTTACTTTATATCTTCTCATCTGATCACTTTCATTGAATATATTTTGAAGAGTAACCAGCCCTTTGGCAAGCTTATTAGACCTTAATTGTATAATTTGGTCTCCATATTGGTGCTACAATTTGGCCTGGTTTTTAAAATAAAACTTATATTATTATTGGAGGAAACATTATATTTGTTTATTACTCTCAAAAACTTTCCAATTGACATCATTATTTGGTATTTTTGGCCTTATAACTACCTTGATGTGTGGCTGAGCTTTTGAGTTCTTAACATCATTAGGAATGTCAAATCATGCTCCAACTGATGCTATTGTATCAACATGTTGATTATATTCCCTTAGAACTAATTTTATGTTTAAGGCCTTAAAATATTCAATAAGGTCCCATAATCTATGTTTTTAGGACTTTAACAATGTGTTTTTGGCAGCACTCTTCCCTCTTACTTGGTGGACAACTAGTTCACTATCTCTGAAATCTTGTACTTGTTTCATTTATTTATTTATTTCCCATTTAATCCCATGTATAAGAGCTTCATATTCAGAATCATTACAAGTAAAAATAAACTAAAACTTAATAATATAATAGTACCTATTGTTTGATGGAGAAATAAGAATAATACCTGCCCCAACTCCATTCTTGTTTCTTTACCCATCAAAGAACAATTTCCAAAAACCACTAATATCATAATTTAGCTTAGAAAGAGAGGGTATGGATGTACCTTATTCATGAAAATAATAGATTCCAATGCAAGCCTCTTCAACACCTCTATATCAGTCATACTCATGATTTTTTTTCCCCACTCATCAAGGAAGAGGTATGAAATGTCTTTAAAAGGAACAATTAGTTATTTATCACTAGGATGATCCTCTTCATCAATTATGGTGAAATTTAAACTATAAATATTATTATTATATGGATCTAAATGAAAATTAAATATATTCTTAGACATGATGGTAACTTTGGTGACATATCTAGTCCTAAAATCCATGTAGGACCAATCAAATGATAAGTAGCCCCTAATCTTAGCAGTGAAATATCTTGACAAGCAAAGAGAAAAGTATGGTATAAAATATACTACAAACACATATTGAATAATAGATAAATTAGGATAAGCGTGAAGATTAAGTTTCAATCCCTTGATTACACCCACAGTCTTAGTAGTTGAACCATCTAGTTATAATACACCTCTAACATTAGGCTCATACTTCAAGCCTAACTTACCAACTATTTGTTTGGGCATGACCGAGATAATTACCCCACTATATATCATACAATTATGAAATAGGAAATATATAATGATTACTAAAACATATAAAGGGGGTGTCTTACCATCTTTTCTTGGATGCCCACTAGTAGGTGTAGGATTGTTTGTAAAAATTATGCCTTCTTTTTTAGTTGATGTCTTTACAAGGCTAAGCTTTCAAAATTCCTCTTTAAGCATCTCTCTTTTAATAAGAAGAGACAATGTATACCAAATACGAATATTTTAATTCACCTTATTCATTTTATTTACAATATTCATGTAAGATCTATTAACTATTGGCTACATAGTTTGAGAAATGAAATTACTCTTCACATTCTAATTTCTTTGAGTTTCTTATGCTTTTGAGTTGCATTACCATCCCTTTTTACTTGAGGCATATAAGGTATGGTGGATGCACTTTTACCCATTTCTTGAGCCTCATCAATTTCTCTTCTTTTACACCTTATGTTAGCTACAATAGAAGTATCCTTTGGTTTATTTATCCCTCCTAATTGATTGATTGCACAATACTCTCCCTCTTACCAATTAACTAATGTAGCATTGGATTGCATTTTTTCTCCACTTTTCATGACCTAATTTGAAGCTTTAGCTTGTGTCATATATGGAATGGTTCCATTTTGTGTCATATAAGCTTGAGTGAACACTTCAATTTGACTAAAGGAATGATTAGGCGGTTGATCCCATAGAGAAGACTAGTCATGCTCTTGAAGAAAATTATATTGATTAGGCACCAATGCTCTAGAAGTGGAGGAATCATTGGGGTTGTAATTATTATATGGTCTCACATTGATAATTTTCCCTTATCCTTTATAATTACCTTGTAAGGGTGGCCTTTTGGGATGCCATGGTTGATTGTATTGGTATGGATCTTGATAGGGTCTAAAGGGTTTGTTTTGATACCTTTTATCCAATATTATAACCTTGTAGGGTCTTAATCAATCCTTCAACATAATTTAATTTCCTTAGATGACTAGGGGCAGCTAACTTGTCACCAATCAATGTAGGTATGGGAGCAAGAGTGGGAGTAGGAGGCTATATATAAGGAAATAATGGCATGGGAGGCCTTAGGGATATCTTTCCAGCATGTATGAGATTGTTTTCAAATTTTATGGCAAGGTTATAAGCTTTCGGTAAGGTCTCTCCTCCCATGGATTATATCATAACAACTATATCACTATTCAAAGATTTGAGATAGTATAAAAATGCACAATTTGGATTAGGTCACATCAGAATTGGGATCCTATCCCATGTCTTTTTGAACTTATAATTTAAGTCTTTCATGAATTCTTGTGGGGCTCTCTAGATAGAAGATAATTACCCAACTAGTAATGAATGGTCAATCTTGTCCTCAAACCTCTTACTCAAATTATCTCCCAATTCATCCTATGAGTTAATTAAATTAGGGTTTAAAGTCATATACCAATCCAATTTACCTTTGAAGGAGATTTCTATAAAACTAATGGATGTATTTTCTTGGGTGCCATTGTGGATATTCAAAAAGTTGTCCATATCTCTTACATGTTCAATGGGTGTAATATTGCTCTCTCCACTAAAATAGGGAACACTCTTGAGGGCTACCATAGAGATCTCATCATATTGGGAAAGGTTTATGGGAGACCCACCATTTAAGGGAATATTAGGTATATTTATATCCATAATACTAACTTTGGGAAAGCTTGGAATATATCAGAAGTGAAGCTTTATTCTTGGTGTCTTGGTATAAGGAAGATTATGTATAAATCTCTTTCTTTTGACTAAAAATAAAGGTAATTCAAAAAAATCAATAGGAATACATTTATACCTTGACATAATTGTCACCTTTGGCATGAAAAATAACTTTCTAGTCTATAACCAAGAGCTAAGAACTTGTTGGAGTTGTTAGATGCTACATGAAGGAGGCTATTACAACTACAAATTTGCTAAGACCAACATCAATCTTGGATAATCTTTGTCAAAAATAGTCCCACAAAGTGTGCCATAACTATTATATCTCAAATTTTCACCCTTAAGAGGGTGTATTCAAGCCCTCTCATTTGAGCTATACAATGGGATTAGTATTAGGTTGTTGGTGACCTCTAAGTTGACTAAACCTCTATATTTTGGGCTATATCCCAAGTACAACACCTATACTAACAACTACACTACTGATTTTCATGTAAAATGGATATAAGTAAGGATAAAACTAAGAATAAAACTTGTAGGTGATGCACCAAATATGATATCTTTTATTTTATAAAGTTTGCACTATGAAACAATATGATTCTACTACTCCAAGACACTCCCTATCACACTAGTGTTTTAATATGAAGGTTATGGTAATTAAAAGGGATTAATATGATATTAAAGAGGTAAAAATAGCATAAAGTAATGACATATCAATTTTTAAACTCATAAAACCATGTGTCACACTTCATATGACTTGTGAAAGGAAGATAAACTCACATAAAGGCATGAAAGAGGACAAACACAAGGAGACACACTCGCCATCATAAATCATTTATCAAAAATTCATTCCAAATCATTATACTTAAGATGAATATAAAAATATCTAGTTTTAATTTATTTCAATAGGCAATTGCAAATCTTAATTTTGGCAAGGCTTCAACATCACCAATTTGAGGATGCTTCCAATTCCTTTCAAAGTTATATTTATAGAAGAAAATGGAATAAGAGAGAGAGAGAGAGAGAGAGAGAGAGAGAGAGAGAGAGAGAGAGAGAGAGAGAGAGAGAGAGAGAGAGAGAGAGAGAGAGAGAGAGAGAGAGAGAGAGAGAGAGAAAGGATAAGAAGAGAGTTCATGAATTATCCTTCATGATCATATTAGTCAAAAAATATAAAATGAATGACACCAAGCCTTAAAAGAGTGTTTTGTCATATTTTTCCTCTTTTAAAACAAGTGTTGATGAACCTCTTCATAAGAGTGGCATAGAAAAACTTCTTGGAAATTTTACATGATTTTTTGTTCATAAATCCTCAAATAATTGAAAATATTACTTTTGGGAATAGTTAAAAACCTTAAAATTGACACTTGTCATGTTGAATATGTTTTACACCAACTTCTATCACTTTCAAAGCTTCATCTTCATTGGGATACTAGTGTTGAACTTCATGATTCATTTTCACTTTGTGATCAAGGTATAACCTCCAAAAGTAGTTATAGTTTTGTGCCATATGAAAATTAAATTATATATTTTTACTTCAATGAATATTCTATTTAAATTCATGAGGCTTTGGCCCTTCAATAAAATTCATCTTACATTCAGTTATGCCTTAACTAGTTAATAGAATGAAGAGGGAGAAAACGTCTTTTCCATAGAGATTCCAAGTAGCCTTGAGGTAGAGTTTGAGATATATTTTGAATTAATGGCTCTAATTCTAAATTTTAATTATTTTAATATTGTCTTCATGGTGTTCTAATACATTTTTAGCTCTCTAGGTTTTGATATAGTCCTATACATAGTTTTCGTGAAGTCATATAAACCATATTTTTTCACTTAGGCCTGTTTGGCTACTTGTGTCCTATATCAAGACTATGGAAACTTATTTAATGATTTTAATATGGTAAAATAATTTTTATATTCACTTAAGTAACCTCTACAACTATTTAGAAGAGTTCATCTAGTTTAAAACCTTGAAAACTAGCTCAAGAAATATCTTTTTAGGTCAATCTCCATACACATTCAGGTCACATGTGCCAAACATGTACTTATTTAGATTCATAAGAGATATAATAAGGTCATAAAATTGATTTATAATCCATCCCAATCCATTTTTAGTGTTTTAAATCCTTATTTTTTCCATCAGATCATTTTAGTGGTTTAAGCAAGGTTTAAGGGCACTTGAGGTCTTAATGATTATTCATAGCCTTGAGGACCCTAATGCCTAAAAATATACTAGGAGTTTTTATTATAAAACTATATCCACCTCTTATAATTGGCTCAGGATCTCATGCATATACACATGGATGTTCATGCATGGATAAAATGCTTTTTGGGCAACCATACCTACACTCTTGAGTTTGAGAGAGAGAAATTTGTGAAAAAGGGAATAGAAGTGCTTGTTCTAAGTTATAAATAATTAAATGAGATCTAAGGAACATTATATGATATTTTAAAGTGAAATAATTTAATTTTTTATCATTAAAAACATTATAAATTTCCTTAGGCCCTATATGAGGGTTTACACACAGTCATAGTCATTTATCTCTAACAAACCCTTTCACATATTCTCCTTTTTTAATAAATAGTTAAAATATTCATGGAACTATTATAATACCCAAAAATAATCCAATTCCACCCCACCATTTACCAATAATTTAAAAGTATACAAACTTTTCTAATATCTAATACACATGCCTATGTATGTTTGTTTAGGCATACCAGGCCTAATTAGTCCTTTTAGACCTTTTCACTACCTTTGAATAATTTTAAACCAAATATATATTTTTGATATTTTGGTATTAAAATTAATAGATCTATTTTACCATATTTTCACTTCATGATCCCAAGGGATAGTCAACACATTTCCCTCATTCTCAAAACCTACTTGTAGGTGTCTATTAGATCTCCCTGGACTGTAGGATGAGTATGAACCTTAATAATTGACATTTTTTTATGAATTTAATGATAATGAAATGATACAAATTTTCTTATTTACCCTATTTATACCTATCTAACATTTATTCACATCATACATTACCTTTTCAAAAGTCTACCCATAACAGGGCTATAGGTGGCAGTTTTACCTCATTATATGGTGGGCTAAAAAATGGATGTCTTGAGTTAGTATTATCTCTCCTAGTGTCCCAATGAGGTTTTATATTTTATTAAAATATTATCTAACATTTTTTAAATTTTAGGACTTCTATATAGCACAACCACATTGTTCTTTCTCATGTGGGCTTGTGACAGGCTTTTAGGTAGTCAGTTGGCCAAAACTTAATCGTTTACATGTTATTCTACTTGTAATACCTATGTGATCCTTATTTACACTATAGGAAAAAAAAATTACTCTATTACTTGTTATTAATGCCTTTATTCATACAAATGGGTTTGATCAACCCACTCGATCATTGTCTTGATGCACATAATGCACCTTCAATGTTCATTCTCTTCATGACAGACTACCCATGACCTTCATCACTTTATTTTTTCACACACACATTAAATGAATATATTATTATAATGAGATGCACTAGTCATGTCTGGACCATTATGGTATTGATAAACCAATGCTATATTGGTTTATTCTATCTGGAGAACAATTTAATATTGCCTCTCTAATGAACAATAGGCATTCTCATCAAAGAGGTTCATGTGTTTTGAGATTATATCAAATGATTCATTATCATCATTCATAAAATTAATTTCAGCCCCATACACACTTTTTTGACTTTCACCACTTAAGTTTCAAGTACAATCCTATCACTTCTAACCCACTTTCTCACTACAGGCTTATAGGTGTGTGTTTGGGTATGTGAACTATTCTAATGAGACATGTGGTCCCTATATAATTTCAATCATTTAAACTCCTCTCATTAAGTTTCACCCCCTCATTTGGTTCTTTCATACTCTTATTCACTTGTAAATTTGATATTAGACCCCTTTATACCACAAGAAGGCCTGTAGGTATCAATGCTAGACTTGACACTTCATTCCTTACTTTTTGATTAATCTTCCTCCTTGAATGATGAAGGAAGCTTGAAGGAGGATATAAATAGTATTATGAAACTTAGAGAGGACCAATTTATAGATTTAAATTCATTTAAACTCCTTACTTTACCCCTCTAAATCCTCAAAAAGGTCTATTTTGTCCTATAAACATGTAACAACTCTTTGGAATACTTGATTTTATCTCCCTCTTCACTGATCTAGTTATTTTGATTTTTGTATGTGGTATGAGGAGGTTTCTAGGTGATATGGAGAATTTATTTAGGCTACTTGAATACTAATAGAGATGGTGAAACACTCAAACTATCAAGAAACCTTCTGAAAGTTTCTCAAACTTGTCTATAGTTCACTTAAAATGGAATTTTTGATTCATCTAGACATGTACATACCAAGAAAATATTGGAGTATTATGGGAGAGGGTAAATGGGGTCTTGCATGACCTTAAAAATCATCTTTTTATATTCACCTAGATTCAAAACTCTGTATTAGTAGAAAACTAACCTTGGTGGGGTCTTTAGTATTTCTCCTGCACCCTTAATTTCTTAATTATTATTCATAGAGTTAAGGTGACCAATCAAAAAAATAATGACACAAAGTGGAAGGTCATAAGGACCCATTACTATGCCCAAGATATCATCTCACAAACCTCTCTCTACTCCATGTATCAAGTGAAAATATATGCATCTTCTGAGGCTACTAAGGACTCTAATAGGGAAAATGATTAGATTTTTTCTCTGTTCGAACCTAAAACTCACTCTAGAATATGGATTTGGACCTATAAAGAATAGAGGAAGTCATGGGAGTGTCTATAAATGATCCTTTCTCTAGAAACCTATAACCAGCCTTTTAAAAGCCTCTCTTATCACTTGAATCTATCATATCATACTTGGGAAGCCAACTAGATTGAGGTAATGTGTGTTCATGGATATCTTCCCTACCTATACATATTTGGGATGATGTGAAATCAACTTATTTCTACTATTAATCTACCACTTTCTTAAACAAATCATTTTTGGATCCTTACAAATGATCAAAAAAAGTATTTCAAAATGAATTAAAATGTTAAAAGTGAATGCTTGACTTCTTTTGTGCACTTGTACAGACCATGGGGAACATGAAATGACTTTGACATGAATTAGATGACTTAGCAAGGATTTGTAAACCTTTGATACTCATTAAACCAACCTGACTAGGATAAGCCATGAGAAGACAAGCATAATGCTAGAAAGAACAATTACCTTAAACTTGCCAAAATTTTATTAAAATATGCTAAACATTCCTTATGAAGGGTTTACAATATTATTAATCAATATGGAGGCTTGACTAGACAATTTTTTTATGAGATTCACCTATGGTAGCCAAAATTGGCTAATAAGGGATTCAGTCAACAATGAGTACTATATATATATATATAATATGGTTCTACTAGTCAATAATGAGTTTTTACTCAAACCCAACAAGCACAATACCTTTCACTTAGACATATGCTTCCATCATATCCATAGTTCCTTCTAACACAAATCCAAAATTTCAAACCCTAACTAGAATATTTATCAAAAATGCATTCCATACCAGTAGCCTAATCCTAATATGGTGTGCATATGCATATTTCTAGCTGATTGGATCAATAAACCAACATTATAAATTACCCCATTCTTTTATTGTATCCTAGTCAAGGTAATCCACCTTTCATTTCCCAAAAAAAACCACAACCACTTATGTCATCTACCTTTTTATCTTAAGAATTGTAGAAAATTAAGGATGCAATTGCTACCATTTAGATAGAAAAGTAGACCAAGAAGTTCAAATTTGAAGATGTGTTCTCATATCCATGTAACATGGAGTACCTCCAAATACCATTTCCTCTAGGTTATGAGCCACCAAAATTTAAAAAATATAAGGGTAAAGGAGACCCTAAAGATCATTTAAAGGAGTTATTTGTCACTTGCCAGCTAATGGCCTATAGTGACATCTACTTACTTCTTCTCTTTCCATAAAGCTTAGATGGATAGGCTTTGAAATGGATTCTTAAGTTTCCTAAGAACTTGGTGTCTTATTTCGATGATCTTTTAGATATTTTTATACAACATTTCTCCTACAATCTCAAGCATGAGGTTTAAGTATTTGATTTGAGTCAAGACAAGCAAAATGTTGGTGAGAGCTTTGTGAGCTAATTTAAATGGTGGAGATCACTTAATATCCATTTCACCCATAATTTACCAGATAAATAATTGGTAGTTATGTTTACCAAAAAAATCATAAAAAAATATCTTATTATCCAGAGTTATAGTTTACTCACACATTTAAGGAGATCATTGAGAAAGGCATATAGATTGAAAAGGCCTTTATTGATAAAGGAATTATCAAGTTGTCTTCTTTGAACCAAAACTAGAGACAAAACTAAAATTTAGGCCAAAATTAGAACCCAATCCTAGTTCAAATACAAGCATCTATGCCCACTCAGGTTAATAGTTATGAAAAACCTAAACCATACAATTACAATAAGAATGTTGTCAAAAATGAAGTCACTAAGTTACATCATGTCAAAATGGTGAAAAAACCAATTGCTTAGCCTATGCCACAACTACAACTTATTCCATAAATTTAGCCTATTCATCAAATGTAGCCTATACCCAAACCATGACCAACTCCATAATTGTAACTGCCTCCGTGCATATAGGTACCACAGCTAACAACATTACACACCCCTCCTCTAAGAAGAAGACCTAATTTTAGAGTCTTTAGCAACCTTGGTGAGCTTGTTGAAGTAGTTTTTCATAAGTTAGTCATAACCAATATGATTAGTTTGTTGATTCTAAAACACTTCCTTAAGGATATAACTTATCTAGATTGGTATAAAGAACACAATTTCTATAAATACCATCATGTTCATGGACATTCTATACGTCATTGTGTGAATTTAAATAGACCCTAAAATCCTTTCCTCAACTTCATAGATGCTTCCTATTGAAATTACCAATCACTTTACCATTTCAAACAATGGTCTAGGAGAGTAATTTACCCATGATACCTTCCACATAGCCAAGCTTCCACAAAAACCTAGTAATTTTGGAAGGCCCAAAGCTAAGATAATTTGCATGGAATGGTGTTAAAAGTGAAAAGGAAATATTCATAGCCCAATGCCTATTTTTTTCACATTAGCCATTGTTCAAGAGTAAGACCCATTGGCTGAAGATACTTCCTAGTTATATAATGATAATTTAACTAATTTCTACTAAAGCAAAAAGTATTGCATCACTCACAAGATTATGGATAATCAAGCTTATGAAGGTAGAGGCTAGGGGGAAAATCAATAGGGTATTATAGAACCTATCTCCATAACCAAGTATAAAGGAACTCATGATCTTATATTTAAACTACATGGGGGTGACCCCACCTTTCTAATTCATGTTCCTACATTGATAACTAGCAATGATGATGCCAACACCAAATCTAGTACTAACTTATTTAACTCTTAAACCATTTGTAACATCAAGGTAGTGATCCACCATTCCTCACTTAATTTTTATCATCCTCAATTTATATACTAGGACCAACAAGAATCTATAATACCTTTAGATGATTTAGATAATGATGAGGCCTTTTGTGATTTGCTAAGCCTAATAGACAACATTCATTTGAGAGACCATAAACAAGGGTTGTCTATCAAATTGGATCTTGCTACCTATTTTAGATAATGGGTGAACATCCTTAGCCAAAAACAAAAAAAACTAAAACATTGAGGTCCCAAAGTGAAAACCTCCTTGAGGATATTTTAGACCAAGGTAAAATTATATAAAAAGGCATGTCTCTTGTGAAAACATGTTTTAGGAGCCATTAGATGTGTATGTTCACCCTTCCTCAAATGAAGCTTGAGAAACTACATGTAATGAACTTGATTTTGGGTCTCAAATCAATATAGAGGAACAACATGATTTTGAGCAGATTCACTGAGAATATCCTAAAGTTTTTGTCACACAACCCTTTCCACCATTAGGAGATTCAGATCCCTCTTATTTGGGAGAACTTGAATAACTAGTATGATCAGAGGACTTTACCATTGCTAGCCATTTCACATCCTTGCTAACTATCCTAAAATATGGCTCTAATTTTCTTGTAGAGGATGCTTCAAAAATCAATATTAGGACTCCAAATGATCCCAAGTGGATAAAACTAAGCATGTCCCTCATTGAGGAGGAATGTGAAGTTATTATAGAACTTCTTAGAAAGTTCATGGACATTTTTACATGGGCCTATTCTAATATTATAGGTTTAGATCCATCATTAGTTCTACATCATCTTGTAGTTGATCCAAATGCTAAACTGATTAAGGAAAAATTGATGAAAATACATCCTCACATTGCCATCTTGGTTAAAAAATAACTAGATAAAATTTTAGATGTATGATTTATTAGGCCTATTAATTATTCAAAGTAGATCTCTAATATTGTGTTGGTTAGCAAAAATATATAAGCTATCAAGTTATGCATTGATTTTAGATATATTAACAAATCCTGCCCAAAGGATGACTTTTCTATATTAAATAGTAACATGATTATTGACTTCACAACTAGGTATGAAATGCTTTCTCTCATGGACAACTTTTTAGGGTAGAACCAGATCAAGATTACACTAGAAGAATAACACAAGACAATTTTCACCACTCCTTAAGGAACATTTTTCTATCATGTAATGTCTTTCGACCTCAAAAATTCTAGGGCAACATACCAAAGGGTCATGAATGTTATCTTCAATGACATGATGCATAGTATTATTGAAAAATATGTCAATGATATACTAGGTAAATCTAAGACCCATGTATATCATCTAGATATACTATGAAGAATATTTGAAAGGCTTTATGAGTAGAAGGTTCAGCTCAATCCTAAGAAGTGTGTTTTTTGTGTTACTTCAAGAAAATTATTAGGCTTTATTGTTTCTCATTGAGGCATTAAAGTTGATCTTGCCAAGGTTTGGGCCATTATAGGGATGTTACCACCTTTTAATTTGAAGTATCTCTATATTTTGTAGGGTAAAATATAGTCTATCTAATGCTTCATTTCATAGTTGGAAATAAGTGCCACCCATTTAATCATTTGTTGAATAAAGGTACTACCTTTTCATGGAATGAAGACTGTTACAAGGCCTTTGAGCACCTCAAATAATACTTAGCTAATCCACATTTTTTTACCACGTATGTCAATAAAGTCATTCTTTCTTTACCTATTAGCCACTGATAATGCCATGGGGGCACTATTGACCCAACATGATGAACATGAGAAAGAAAATGTAGTGTACTATACAAGACATATACTGACTATTAAAAAAATTGTTTAGCTATGGTCTTTGCAACCTAGAAGATTCATTATTACATGCTCAAGAATAAGACCATAGTCATTACCAAAGTAGATCTGCTCAAGTTACTACTATCAAAAACATCTTTACAAGGTTGCATGGCTAAGTGGATCATGCTTCTGAGTGTGTTTGAGATTGAGCATATCAATCAAAAATCCATTAAGGGATAAGTACTTGTAGATCAACTTGATAAAGCTCCCATATGAAATACTCAGCCACTTACCTTTGCATTTCCATATGAGTCCATTATGACTATAGTATAAAAATCTCCAAAAGAGAAGCCATGGAAACTATATTTTAATGGATCCTTCACGTATCATGGATCAGGGGTAGGTTTGTTGTTTATAACACCACAAGGGGATCTCATTCTTAAATCATTCAATATCAATTATCATTATATCAATAACATGGCTGAGTATAAATCATTCATTTTAGGGCTTCATCAAGTGGTACAGTGCAACATTCAACATCTCTTATTTTATGGTGATTCACAACTAATTATTAATCAGGTCACAAACTAATTCGAAACCAAAGATGGCAAGTTGGTACCTTATAAAGACATGGTGGACACTCTCAATTAGAATATTACTCACATGCAATTTGAACACATACCTCAAGCTAATAATATAATGGAAAATGCCATGGCTATAATTGGTTCTTTGATTCATAATACATACAAGGCAAGAGACTACCAGTTCCTTGTTGAACATCTTCTATCACCTACTCATGAATCCTAAGCCATTGAAATGATTTTGTGATATTGTTGGTCCCAGTTTTATTTGGTACTCTAAATTATACAATTACCTCCATGGCCAATTCTTACCACCTAACCTTTCATGTAAGCAAAAAAAAGCCTTCTCACAAAGCCTATCACTATACCTTACTTATACCTACACTTTACCGAGAATATTTGATGGAACGCTACTTTGTTATTTAACTTCAATAGAATATGGATTAATATTTATGGAAGTTCTTGAAGGAGTTTGTGGGGCCCACACTAGTGGGGTTGTCCTTACCAAAAAGCTCATACATATTGGTTATTACTAGTTGATCATAGAAGCAGATGCAACTTCTTATGTTAAGATATGTAAACAATATTATAGACATGCACATTTGATCCATGATCTAACAAGAAAACTCAATCTAATGACCACACCATGGCCATTTTCAACATAGGGACTTGATCTTGTTAGGAAGATTAACCTTACCTCATCAAATGGTCATAAACATATCCTTAACTCTACTGAGTATTTAACTAAGTGGATTGAATCTATACCCCTCACTTATTTGATAGGAAATTAAATTTTTCAAAATTATCTTCAACAATCTCATTTGTTGCTATGGTATCCCATCTAACATTATATCTGATAATGGTAGTTTTTTTAATAACAAGGATGTCAAAGCACTCTATGTTAAGTTTAATATTACTGAACATTTTTCCACTACATATTACCTATAAGGTAATGGGAAAGTAGAGGCATCTAATAAGACCATTTTGAATATTCTTAAGAATATCATCAATGATGTTAAATACGATTGGAACTTGAAAATATTTCATTTCCTCTAGTCCTATCGTACTAATTACCACACTCCAATAAGAGCCACACCATATTCCCTTGTTTATAAAAATGAGGCCATTCTTCCCATTGAGTTTGAGTTTATTTTCCTACACATTTCATTAAACTATATCCTAGATGATGAGGATTATAGATTAATTCATTTGCAAGAATTAGAACTACTAGATGAAAAATGTATGGCTACTGTGAATAGAATTCAAATAGAATAGAAATGATTACATGGATAGAATAATAGGTTTGTGAAACATAGAGAGTTAAAGCTTGGTGATCTTGTCCTCAAATAAAACCAAAATAACACCATGACCAATAAAAATATGGAAGGCAAGTTCAAGCCTAATTGGATACAACCTAAAGTGATTGTTTCTAACTATGGATCTAGAGCTTATAGGTTAGCTACACTAGATAGAGATGAACTTGATGAACATAATACATATCAAGCATTATTTCATTTGAGAGACCTGAGGTCTTGTCTATGAGGATTGGTTAAACTTGTAACATAATATCACCTTCCTTATATTGTATCATATATTGTTCCTCACATACCTTCCCTATTGGTCAAAATTATTTACCCTCCCCTACCCACTACTTTTGACTTTGGTTTTGATCCATTGGTACTTAGATCACCTTTAGTGATTAGATTCAAATTAAGTTTCAATTGTTTATTTATCCTTATGATTCATTAAGCACATGCTTTTAGCCAGCGAAAGTATCTTAGGGTAGTATGATAATGGTTTGGTAATCGCATCCTTCATTATTATCACATTCTATTTAATTACTCATGTTATTAACTAACCACCTTTGGTAAAAGTAGTGTCACTAACCCTTGTCATTATTTCCTATAGCTTGGGAACAACTCATTTTACCCACATTACCACATCGTTATTACATACAATGACATTTGCTTATTTGTGAATTTGTTATTACTTATTCAGATCCTCCACTATAAAGAAGAACTACAATGGCTTGAGGTCCATTTGGAATATGTATGCATTGATCAATTTACATTAGGGTCAACTTGATCACCCCCTTTTCCCATACTTTTACCAATTTATGATCAATTTTAGCCACACTCTTGTCATTTTGTGAACAATTTAAGTAACACTCTCACCATTTTATGAGCAACCTAAGCAACACCCTTGTAATTTTTTGAGTTATCCCATTCTATGTCTCATAATTATCCATTAAGTTGAGATGCCTTAAAAAACCCAAAAATATAAATGTATGATAGGAAAATCCTAAGCATGCCTTCAACTTGAGGCCATTCATATTATATCCATGCCACTTAGGATGTGCATCTCCTAGTTGGAAGGTATAGCTGAAGCATTCACTTAGGTATTATCATGACCATTTCTATTTACCTGCTCCATTTTTTGATAGTATTTCATCCCATTCCTATGAGAACTACATTTTTTAGACACACAATTCCAGCCATAACTGGCTTCCAACTGACTTTAGATTGATTTATACCAAACATTACAAATTAAGCTTAAGAATCACTAAACAACCCATATTCAGCCACACATCATTCATCAATACTCAAAATCATGTTGGGGCATCCTTATTTAGGTAACTAGCTTGTACGCAACAATAACCTCTCATAGATTCATCCTCAATCACCTTATGACCTCTTAACTGGTAGTTTGGCCTATGGACCCATTAAGAGAAGCACTTGATCAATTCTTAAAAGAGCTAAAATGTTATCAAGATGAATCATATAATTAAACTAGATTAAATTCTTAGATAAATTATACATTTGAAATTAATGAATATATAAAAATGGAAATTCTAAAGTTTAAAATATCAAACCTTTTCATCATTGCCTTTATGAGTTGTCAAACTCTCCCAAAATATCTCAAAATATCTAATTTGAGATCTAAGCCTAGTAATTGAAAATCATAATTACGTGACAAATTTTAACTCAATTGGAGTTAGCCTCAACTCACCTAGGGTTATTTTTAACTCATTTCATGTTTAAACTCAACCTTAACTCACCTTAGGTGAGAGTTAATTTTGGAGGCTATCAATATAAGGCCATAGCTATTAATTCATAAGCTATCTTGATGTAATGTTATAATTCTCAAATAGATGCAAAGAAACCTTGAAATTAGTGTTACCATGCCAAATTCATAAGCCTATTAGTCAAGCCAAGGTGCCAAGGAAAGGTGAAGCAAATGAAGCTCCATTGATGAAGATTTCTTATGCACAAACCTAGTAAACCACTTTAACAAGCCATTTGGAGCTCCAAAGAAGGTAAAAAGGTGATTTATTTTGTGTTCTAATTGTGTCTTAATTTATATTCTTGTTACCTATGCTCTCCCTAATGTCTAGGCTATATATTTTAGTGTTTTATTGGACTAACACAAGACTAACCTCCCCTCTACGTATTCTTTATCCACATGATGGCATGCTCAGTGGGACCCACACCCCAAAACTTTATTATCAAGGAATTTTAGGATATCCTCCTAATAA
This sequence comes from Torreya grandis, assembly GCA_037957365.1. Lineage (NCBI taxonomy): Eukaryota > Viridiplantae > Streptophyta > Pinopsida > Cupressales > Taxaceae > Torreya > Torreya grandis. Next base: position 1,204,761 of record JARHVA010005199.1, on the reverse strand, counting down.
TTTTCATGTCAAAATCCAAACTTGTTGGCCAAAAAAGTAGAAATTGAAGGCTCATAGACATTTTATAGGAAATCATTATTTACTCTGTACAGTCTTGTTTTTGCTCTCTATAATCATGATATTGTATCAATATCACAACTTTGAAGTCAAAATTTTTTCTTAACTTCAGTGATATCACCTTAACTCTTAATATATTAAAATATCATGACTTTACAAAAAGCAATATCACCTTAACTTCTATGATATTGCCTAACCATCACAGTTTTCTCACTAACTATTTTATGTTTAAGGGAAGTTGTGATATTATGCTAATAGTTGTGGTTTTATAGGTAAAGTGGCCATATTTATCTATGTTTCTATGGTTTTGCACTCTATGTAAATTTTTTGAAACCTGAGAGATGAAAATCAAAAGTTATTTTCCCACTTATGTTTTGCTACTAAGCACAAGGAACCCCTAACATCTTTTGTAGGACCTAAAGGCCAAGAAAAGACATTTTTTAACACTTTAAATTACAAAACTCACATTTAAATTTGGTGTTTTAAAATATTTTTACTTAAGTTATTTTCATTTTGTCTAAAGTTTTCAACACAATACCAAGGGGCTTAAATTCATGACATATTTCATTTTGGTGCTATAAAAATGAACTCTCACTTTAGTTAAATACTCATAAGAGTTTTCATGCTTATTTTTATTGATTTAGTGTTTGTTTAGCAAGATGAGTGTCACATGTATGATATCCCCCCATCCCATTTAGGTAACTTGGGTGATAAAAATGATTACTCTTTGCATTTTTTGCTTCTTTCCAAAAGCATGGAAGGAAATTTACTAAGGCCCTCCCCAAAATCCAAATGATTTGGGTGACCTTAAAGTCCTTCCACTTTATTTATTTCATGTATTTTGACTTGGGGGTGGGATCTCATCGCCACCCCATGGGTTCTTTATGTAAATGTTAACCCAAGAATACATATCCTAGAATCACTTCAACCCCACTCCATAATGGGGTATATAAATTGAGGGTGACCCACTGGGATGCTTTTTTGAGTGGTTAAACAAGCTTTATTAGTGGTACTCAACATCAAACCATAAGGGTAACTCAGACATCGCACTACACTAAGTAATTGGTGAATGTAGTGTTTATGAAAAGGTCAAGACCTTTTCATAAAAAGTCATTTACTATGGATTTAAATGATGTGTTGTACCCTAATGTTAGCCACACATATGGGACTATTTAAAAATGAATGAAAATTGATAATTTAGAGAACCCCACTTATTGTGGGCATATTGTTGATGAAGGATGAGTAGCCTGAAGTTTCATGTCATCATAAAAACTCTTGAGAGAATAAGGGACCTTAAAAAACTACTTTTTCATGCACTTTTAATTTTTAGATTAAAAACTTAAAATCCTCTCAAGAACAAGTATATAGATGGAATTTGATAGTATGATGCCACCTTATTAGTTTTAGGATTTAATACATTACACTTAGGTGTTTTTATCATTTCTCCTTTTTAATTGTATGATCTTGAGTCAAATATATATTTTTTATCATACCACATCTAAAACAAATCTTATATTCACAACACTCTTTTTTTTTAAAAGTTGTTATGTCATCTATTTGACACTACAACTTTACCTTAGTCATTTATCAAAATTTTGTGTGTGTATGTGTCACTATCTTAAAAGGGGTGTCATTACACTACCCATTTCATTCCAAGTATTGTGTCTTATATTTTTTTTAAATAAACCATTTCGCATACCTTTAGATCATGATAGTGTCATTACAATACTTGAATTATTTCAAAGACTTATTGCCTTGTGTTCAAGATTGTAATTTGAAAAGACATCTTGGTCTATTACCTAGTACCATCATACCGATCATTCTTGTCTAGATTGTTATCTATTTGAAGAACTTAGTCTTCTACATCAAGTTAAAAAATATCCTTGATAAGTTCATATTAAAAAATTTATTAGTTTATACCTATGCCTTGCATAATTTTGGCTTAGGTGTTTATATTTCACTTTTGGGTTGTGTAACTTAGGTTAATTCCTTGTTCAATTTAAATACTATTTTTGTGCCTAAATTTGGTAAGTGGTATATCTTCCATAAGCCTAAAGTTCCATGTATTTTACCAAATAATCAAGTGTGCGTTTAAATTCAAATGCATAGTTTTTTTCAAAGTGTTTTAAATTTTTTAGATTAAATCATCTTGCCTTTCCAACCTACTTGTGTTTAAAGTCTAGATTTTGTACCCTATTCCCAAAAGACCTATAAATTTCTCTTTTTTTTTGTTTCAAAGTCTAGATCTTGTGCCTTGTTCTAAGAGACCTAACAATTCCAATTTTAGGCCTAGTTGTTTTGAGCCTAGCTTTGTGCCTTGTTTCCAAAGACCTATCAACCTTTGTTTCTTTAGAACTATATTAAACTTTTTTGAAACACCTTTTACCTACATTTTGCATTTAGTTTTGTTCATCCACTTAACCCTTTATACAATACATTAGATGTTAGACATTTGACATTAGACTATTTTGACCCAAGTTTATCATTGCCCATTTTGGAGATATAGCTCCACTTCTTAGACCAATTTTTAGACCAATTTTAGACCATTTATCCTTTGGACCTTGTCTTTAATAGTTTATATAACTCTAAACCAATCAATTTAATTTGCATATGTATCATTACACTCATAGTGGATCCATGTAAAATATAGGTTATGATAAGGTAGTCATTAATGATGACTTTGTTCAAGACCCCTATGGTGATGATGTGGTTTGTGATATGGATCCTTATCCTCCTTACACTGATCAATATGGGGAAAAATCCAATATCTACTATCCCATTATTTTGTTAACATGTCTCCATACTCGGATCAGGACTAAGATAAAATCGTGTAGTATCTTGTTAGCATACTATTTATTGTAGAGTTCAACAATAACCATATTATGTTACTATGTCATCAACATATGATCCTTATTTATTTTATCATCACTTTATTGAAAACAAGGATGAGGTTTTAGTTAGAGTAGTGTAGGTAGGGGCCAAGTTTCTAGAAGACTTCTCCCATGAAAATTTACCTAGTCTGTTAGAGTGCCTTTAAACATGCCTTATACCCAAACCATTGAACATGCCTCTACTAGAAATCCTGAATTTCTCATTATAATGTTGTACCAAGACCTAAATATGCTTGTAAAATGAAAGGGCCTCAAAGAGGACCAATTTATACAAATGCAACAAGCATATCAAACCTATTTGAATCTAGTGCATAATTTTAATTTCAGGACCATGTCAAATGATCTACTCATAAAGCTTGCTCCTTAAATAGGAGTATTAATTGAGTTGACATTTCAAGATAATTTGGGTATAGACCCATTTATACAAATCACTTTAGTTGGTGACACATATAACATCTATTGAAGAAGTGACTATTGCTTCTACATAAAATAATGTGCCAAACATGGTGGATAACACACAAGTGTATTCTAATCTAGGCCAAATTAATTTAATTATACCAAAAAATAGTCCACAATAATAAGTGTCTTTAGTTAATACCATGAGTGGTTCACAAAATCAAGGGGTAAGAACTCCTACATCCCAACCATAGCAAGTTACCTCTAATCCTCAACCAACTACTTCATCAAACATGTAACTATAAGGATTAAGTAATCTAGCATCGACTAGTGCTTTGCATCAACAAAAAGTGATGAATGCTACTCTACCCAATAGGTTATGGCTAAAATTCCATAATAATAGGCATAGTATAATCTACCATCACACTAGAGGCTAAACACTACACCACCTCAATAGGGGGCAAAAAAATTTCCACCTCGATAGGTAGTGACAAATGTACCTCTCCAATTGTAGACTAACATAAGTTTATAATTGCAAACATTATCTAATAAATAATGTATATCTATTATTCAAATACAAATACCAAACATCAAATAAATGTTTACCTCACAATAGGTGTTTGTGCAACAAAGAGGTACTACTATCAAACAAGTATCAATTAGGCAACAATTACCTTTTATTCAAAATGTGCCATAGATCTAATGATAGGTCCTTGGTCCACAACAAGTTCCCCTTATTCAAATAGGATTGACTAGTCAACAACAAGTCCCTACTCAACCTCAATAAGCATAGTACTTTACCTAGAGCCATATATTTTCATTACAACCATAATTCCATCAAAATTCGGCCTATAAACTAAATCCAAATTAGAATATCTCACCATAACATGTGCAATTTCAAAAACCACATCCCAATTCATGGATGCATATTCTTGGTTGGTTCACTCACTAAACCAACATTCCATAATAAACCATTCCTTTATTATACCCCAATCAAGGTAATCTACCTTTGACCACCCAACCTTTGTCTCAACCAAATATTCTATCTAGTTTCTTGGCACAATAACTACAATAAATTAAGGATGTAATTGAAGCCATTGAATAAGGGAAACATACGAAAAAATTCAAGTTATATGATGTGTGTTCATACCCATTCAACATGGAGTATTTTTAGATACCATTCCCTCTAGGGTATGAACCACTAAAATTTGATAAATATAAGGGTAAAGGAGAGCCTAAGGCCCATTTAATATAATTTTTTTTTTCTTATCAACTAGTGGTTTATAATTACATTTATTTACTCCTTTTATTTCCTCAAAGTCTAGCAAGATAGGCTTTGGAGTAGTTTCTAAAATTGCTAAAGAACTATGCATCTAATTTTGACCTCTTAGATAAATTTGTGCAGCATTTCTCCTACAATATCAAACATGATATTTCATTGGTATATTTGACTCAAGCTAAAAAAAAGTGAGTGAAATATTTGCAATCTATCTATATATATGGAGATCACTTGTTATTTGCTTTACCACAACTTACCAGACAAATAATTGGCCAGTATGCTTACTAAAAATATTCACAACAAGATATCATATCATTTAGAGCTTCAATGTGCACATACTTTAAAAGAGATCATTAATAAAGGTTTAATAATTTAAAATTCCCTTATTAAAAAATGTATTATACATTTAACCTCATAAAACCAAAATTAGAACCAAAACCAAGGCACAGGACAAAAGCAAAACCATAACCAAGTCCAAGTACAAGCATCAACACCCATTCAAGCCAATAATTATGAAAAATCTAAGTAATAAAATCATAATAAGAATGTTATAAATGGATTAACTAAGTTTCATCATGTCTAAATGGTGTAAATATCATCTACTCAACCCATGCTACAAATGTAGCTTATTCCCCATCAACAACCTATTCAGTAAGTGTAGCCTTTGCAATAAGCTAGACCTGCTCTATAAATGCAACAACCACTACCTTTACAAACCCCTCCTCTAATAATAATTGCCCCTACTAATAAAGCCTTTAGTGACCTTAGAGAACCTATTAAAGTCATGTTTAATAAGATAGCAATAATAAATATGATTATTTGGCCAATACTGAAGCATTATCCTGAGGGTATTCCTTATCTAGACTGATATCGAGAGAATGAGTTTTTTTAAATACCATTGTGTTCATGGACATAAGCTATGTCATTATGTGCAGATAAAACACATCATAGAAAATATGTTAGAAAATGGAGAGTTTACATTGGATAATAGAGCATCTACATCCAATCAAAACTTGGGTATCTACCAAAACCCTTTTTTGTAGCATAACAATAAAAATCAAAAATAGTAATAATGAAGACCAAAGAAACAACAACAATAATATCAATAACCATAGTGACAATAAAAATAACTTCAATAGAAACAAAAATAACTTCAATTGAGTGGGATAAACCAAGGCTATAATGATTCCAATAACCAACAGACCTACCATGTAGTTGTACATGACTACACCAAAGTTGTAGGTCATATTGTGGGAGATCAAATTTCAACCATCACCATTAATCCTAGACCAAGTGCTAATAAAACAAGATTATTGCCAAATAATTCCAATCAACCCATCTATGTTAGTAATCCTTCCTTGACTTGGGACCATAAAAAAGTGTAATAATAGATAGGGATTACTATTTTGGGACCTTATACTGATAACTCAGCATTACCCCATGACCATAACCAAGTGCACTATAAATTGAGACTTATCCTATCTAGCCCACTTCCATCATCATTTTCTAGCAATAATGGTCCTATATCCAATCTTGATTGTGAAATCACAACTCAACTATCAAATATTACCATTCCCATCCCATAACCTCTGACCAATGAATGCATCCAATCCATTATGTTGGTTAGAAATAAGTCATATACCACTGTTAAGGAAAAGCCATATGACATTGTGGAACAACTTCAGAAATTTCCCACATAAATCTCTATCTTAAATTTTTTGTGTATATTTATTATCCACAAGAACATCTTAGCATAACTCCTAGACCAATCTTAATATCCTAATGACATAACTCCTGATAAATTTCAAGCTTTGGGTTGACATCTATCCCCAAGCCAATAGTTGACCTTCGACCAAAGAGATATGTCATCCCTTAGCCCTCTCTATAATAATCCCTTATACATTAAAGTTGTAATAATGTGGCATAAAATAAAATGTGTCCTCATAGACAATGGATTGAGCTTGAGCATTGTGTCTCTAAAGCTCATCAATCATCTTAGATATACAATAGTAAATCTATAGCCAAAGACAATTACTATCAAGGCCTATGATAATGAAGAATGGGAATCGCAAGGCACAATAAGCTTGCTAGTTATCATTGGGCCCTTGGCCCATGATACTCTTTTCCATGTTTTATACCTTGACCTATCATATAATTTGCTCTTTGGTGAACCCTGGATACATGAAATTCATCCAATTCCTTGGGCATTGCACTAGTGTCTCAAGTTCTCACACTCAGGCATGTAGGTCACTATCAATGGAGACTTATAGCCCTATGAACATTGTAAACATTCAGAGGCTAAGTATGAAACATAAAATTACTACTTTGGCCTAGATATGGTTCCCAAAAAGGATAAAGACAAATAAATCCTTGTTAAATTTCTAGAATCTAATTGCATAGACCTAGATAGTCTTGATTCATCTTCACATATGCCTCATCTTGAAATGTTTAATTATTTTACCATCTCAACTAATGGCCCAAGAGAGTATTTAACTCATGACACATTTTACATTTCTAAGCTTCCCCAAAATCCCAAGTCCTATAGAAAACATAAATCTAAACCACCTTACATAGCATGCTAATGAAAAGGAAAAGGCAAGATTCATAGTCCAATTCCTATCATTTTCACATCATCCATTGGCCAAGAAGAGGACCCACTTTCCAATGATGAATCTTGGTTTTATAATGATAAATTGGCCAATTATTATAAAAATTTTAACTATCCCATCCCTAATAAGATCATGGATAACCAATCCTATAAAGGTGGAGACCTCAAGACAAATTAGCAGGGTACTCTTGAGCCAATTTATATAACTCAATATAAAGGAACATATGGTCCTAGATTTAAACCACCTAGGGGTGACCCTAGATCCTATTCATGTTTCAATGCTACCATCTAGTGATGATGATGTCGATAGAGAACTAGAATCTGATCACAACATTTAAAAAGACATTGCCAATACTAACTTATTTGACACCCATACCATTTGTACCATTACCCTAATTATCTGACATAACTTACTTCCTCTTTATCACCCTTAACTTATAGCCTAGGACCAACAAGAATCCATAGTGGTTGTAGATGAGTTTGAGAATGATGAGGCCTTTTGTGATTTTTTAGGCCTAAGAGACAATGTTATGTTGTGAGATCACAAACAAAGGTTCTCTATTAAATTAGATATTGCAACCTATTTTTTAGAACAAGTGAACACCTTTAGCCAAAAATAAAAGATTAAAACATTGAGGTCCTAAAGTGAAAAAATCTTTGAGGTGATTTTAGACTGGGTCAAACTAAAGAGAAAGGCCAATATTTTGGTGAAAACTTGTTTTAGGTGCCATTAGATGAGGGTGTTCACCTTTCCTTAAAGCTCAAGAGACCACCAATGATGAACTTGATTTTGGGTCTAAGTTTAGTTTTACATAACAACATGCCTTTGATCAAATTTCCCAAGAATTTCCTAAAGTATTTGTAATATAGACATCCTTACCCTTGGGGGATTTAGATTCATATTATTTAGGTGAGTTTGAAGAACCAGTCCAAATAGAGGACTTTATAGTTATAAGATAATTCAAATCTTTTCCAACCATTATATAAGATGGCTTGACTCTCCTAGTAGAAGATATTACACAAGTCAACATCAGGACCCTAGATGACCCTAAATGGATTAAATTAGGCATGTACCTCATTGAGGAGGAACATGAAATATTTATATCCCTTTTAAGGGAATTTATTGACATATTTTCATAGGCCTATTAAAACATGTTAGGTTTAGACCCCACCTTGGTGATACACCATCTTGTTTTACATCTTGATGCCAAACCTGTGAAGTAAAAATTGTGTAAGATGCATTCTTGAATTGCTATATTAGTAAAGAAAGAGTTGTAAAAACTCTTAGAAGTGAGATGTATCTGACTAATCAACTATTCAAAGTGGATCTTTAATGTTTTGAATGTTAGTAAAAATCCTAAAGGAGTTAAAATCTATGCTAATTTTAGAGATATAAACAAGGCCTGCCCCAAGGATAAATTTCCTCTACCAAACATTGACGTGATAGTTGAATCCACAATGGGGAATGAAATGATTTTACTTATGGATGGATTTTCAAGGTATAATCAGATCAAGATCACACTACAAGACCAGCACAAGACAACATTCACCAACCCATGGGGAATGTTTTATTATCATGTTATGTCATTTGGTCTCAATAATGTTGGGACCACATACCAAACAGCCATAACCATCATATTTCATGATATAATGCATGACATTGTTGAAGACTATGTTGATGACATATTGGGTAAATCAAAGACCTATGCCAATAATCCAGCTGCACTATAGAGAATATTTGAGAGGCTTTATGAATACAAGGTCATAATCAATCCCAAGAAGTGCATTTTTGGTGTCACTTAAGGTAAATTTTGAGGCTTAATCATCTCTCATAGAGGCATTGAATTTGATCCTGACAAAGTATAATCCATTACTAAAATGTTACCACCTTCTAATTTGAAGTAGCTACATATTTTATAGAGAAAGATGCAATCCATTAGGTGATTTATTTCATAATTATTTGACAAATTCCATCCAATTACATGCTTAATAAATAAGGGTGTCACATTTCATTGGGATGAAGACTGCTAGAAATCCTTCTAGCACCTAAATGAATATCTTGCCAATCCACCAGTTTTGTTACCACCAATGCTAAGAAAACCATTTTTACTATACCTATCTACTATAGACAAAACCCTAGGCTCACGTCTAGCTCAACATAATGGTAATGGAAAAGAATGCGTCATGTAATATCTAAGTTGTACACTGGTTGCGTATGAACATAACTATACACCCATAGAAAAACCTATTTTAACTATGGTCTTTATAGCCTATAAATTATGCATTACATGCTTAGCAATAATACCAAAGTTATTTTGAAGGTATATCCACTTAAGTATCTATTATCCAAAACTAACTTTACAAGGCCACATGGCTAAATGGATCATGATTATGAGCAAGTTTGAGATAGAATATGTCAACCAAAAATCCATAAAGGTACAAGTACTTATAGATCAGCTTGTTGAAGCTCCCCTTACATATACTAAACCCCTCATTTTTTAATTCCTAGATGACTCCATCATGACCATAATTAAAACACCCCCTGAGGGGCATCACTGGAAGCTGTATTTTGATGGATCATTCACATCATATGGATCAGGGGCAAGCCTTTTGTTTATTACATCATAGGGGGATCTTATCCCTAAATCATTATATATCATATTTCCTTGTACTAATAACATGGATAAATATGAATCACTTATTTTATGAATTTATCAAGTAGTATAATGGAATATTCAACATCTCATGGTTTATGGTGATTCCCAGTTAATCATCAATTAGGTTATAGACCACTTTCAGACCAAAGATGATAAGTTTGGTACCATACAAGACCATGATCGACACTCTAAAAAAACAAATTACTGATATATAGTTTAAACACATACCAAGGGCTAGTAATAGGACAATAGATGTCATGGCCACCATTATCTCTTTGATCTACCACATAGATAATGCAAAAGAATATTAATTTCTTATTAAAAATCTTATAGTTCCTACTCATGAACCTTCAACCATCATAATGATCTATGATATTATTGGTCCTAGCTCTATATGGTATCCAGACCTTTATAATTACCTACATGACCATATCATCCAACTAAACCTATCACATAAACAACAAAAGGCCTTTACCCACCAATCCTTACACTATACCTTACTTGGCCTAACACTTTATTGTCACAGCTTTGATGGAACTCTGATTCATTGTTTAAATTTGATAGAAGTAACATTAGTGTTATGGGAAGTTAATTAAATACTATGTGGATCCCTCACTAGTGGGACATCCTAGCCAAAAATTTCCTATCTACTGATTACTATTGGCTAACTATGGATGCAGATGCAACTGCTTATATAAAAAGGTGTGATAAATGTCAAAGGCATGCCAATATAATTCATTCCCTAGAAAAAACTCTAAAACCAAATTAACCCTACCTCATCTAATGTCCATAAACACATCCTTACTACTACCAAATATTTCACTAAGTGGGTTGAAGCTATACCCCTCATGTGACTAGAAAATAGATTTTCATGTTCATATTCAATCATCTCATTTGCTGCTATGGTATCCCATACTACATTATATCTAATAATGTTAGATCATTTAAGAACAAGTATGTCAAAATGTTTTGTGTTGAATATAATATTACCTAATATTTTTCTACCACATATTACCCACAAGGTAATGTCTAAGCAGAAGCATCCAATAAAACCATTATAAACATCCTTAAAAATATTGTTAATGATGTTAGACATGATTAACACCTCTAAATCTTATGTAACATTTAGGACTATTGTACTCTAACATAAGCCACTTTATATTCCCTAGTTTATGGCACTAAGGCCATTCTTCCCATTGAGGTTGAGTTAACTTCTCTATATATCTCACTGAAACACATCCTAGATGATGAAGATTATAGAGTAGCTCACTTGAAAGATCTAGAATTACTTGATGAAAAATGCATGGCCATTGTCAAAAACCTTCAAGTATACTAAAACAAACTCCATGGCCACTATAACTAGTGATTCAAACATGGATATTTTGAGCTTAGTGATCTTGTGCTCAAAGAAAACCAAAATAACACTACGAATGAGAAGAAGAAGAAGAAGAAGAAGAAAGGCAAGTTCAAACCCAATTGGATAGGCCCATATATCATTTTTGAAAATTATGGATCTATAGCATATAAGCTCACTACACTAGATATAGATGAACTCGATGATCTGACAAACATTATACACCTTAAGCATTAATTCACTTAAGAGACCTGGATTATTATCTATGAGGCATGTTTATGTTGTACCATATTATGAACTTCTTTGTACCATATCTTATACCATTATATCTTACCTTCCCTTTAGATCTAAGTTATTTTTACCCTCCCTCTAAACCTTTTGACCTTCAGGCACCTTCAGTGAAGGGATTCAGATGAAATTTTAGCAGTTGATTTAGTATTATTGATAGTAGTATCTTGGAATTGTATGATATTAGTTTGGTAGTTGTATCCTTAATTTGTTATCTCATTTCATTGTGAGTGTTACTGATTATAACTACCTTTGGGGAAATTAGTATCCCACTCCATGCTACTAATTATAACCACCTTTTGAAAAATTAGTATCATTAAACCATGCCATTATTTATTAATTATAAACCACCTATGATAAAATTAGGATTAACACCTTTATCATTCATTGTCATATCACATTTCCATTCCTATATTATATTGTGTCATTTGCATAACTCACAAACTTATTGCTACCTAGTTAGATTCCTTCATTATAAGGCAGAACCATAGTGACCTAAGGTTTTAATGGGACTATGTAGGTAGCACTTGATTCATGTTGAGGTCATATCATTCACCATTTACCACACTCTCACCATTTTATGAGAAATTAAAAGTTTAAATTCTCTCACCATTTTTTGAGTTGGATTGTTTAGTATCTCATCATTCTCAATTGAGTTGAGATGCATATAAAATTACAAAAACATTTTTAAAAGATCTAGAAGATCTTGAAAATCACAAAATCATTTGTTTTCAACCACTTTTTTGCCTTTAAGATTTTAGGAACCCTCACTATTTCACAATAAAACACTTGTCCTTTAGTTTCCCTTTCCTTATTGGCCTTAAGCCTTACACTCTCACCATTTTGTAATTCTATATTTTGTGCATTATGTATTCAACTTCAATACATTAATAACCACTAGGATTCATCTTATGCACTCCTTGTTTGTGAAATCATTCCCATATTCCTCTAAAATAAAATCATATTTTTCTCAATCATCATTTTTTTCTATCTCATAACCTGGGAGAACTACATTTGGCTTGAAGTTTATTTGGACCTTGCATCCATGGAACTATGTAGACAATGTCCACTTTCTTAGTGCATCTAGAGTTAGCTTGGTTATCCCTTATTTTTATTTTATACCCCCCCCCTGAATTTTATTTGTTTGTGTCATTGCTTATATATAACCTAGGGGTAACCTTGTGCCATTATTTTTATGTTGTTATACTTGTGTTTTATTGTCTAGCTTATGATTCATTAACCATTGTTTGTGTTTTTTCCTATTATTTTGATTGTTTTTGTTCACTTTTTGTTTCTTGGTGTTTTTGTGCTTATTTTTTATTCATTTTTCATCTTTTTTTTTGTTTATTTATTTCCTTTTTGTTTGCTTTATTTGTTGTGCCTTGACTTAGTATCTCTATGTTCATTGGGTAATTCCTTGTGCATTATACTTAAGTCCATCCATATTCATACACCAACATTTTCATCATGGGTTTTATCATTGGTGCATTGTTTTCAATTATTTATTGGATTTCATTCCAGTCCATATGCATATTTTGGCTAAGTTATCATGGTGGTTTATATCATAATGCACACTGTCATGTGCTACAATAAAAATTAGCTCAAGAAAGCTTACAATCAATTATGTTATGGTACTTCTCCTTGGTCACCTAAAAAAATCCCAATATATCTAAATCATTTACCAAAAATAGAGTAATTAAATCATAAAATAATTTTAATGTTTGCTAGTTAGGATGTGCATCTCCATACTAGTAGGTTATCCAAATTCATCTTTTTTCTCTGTACTAGTTTACTCTTACTCCATGAGTAATAATTTAGTATGTAATCCCCCTTTTCTAATTTTCCATATTGTCCCACCCATAATGCTAATAATTACAACCACCTATAGGTAAATCATTGTGTTTCAATCCAAACTACCATGCTAATGATTATAATTGCCTTTGGGTAAATCATTGTGTTTTAATCTAGATGGATGATAATGATTATAACTACCTTTGGGAAAATCATTGTGTTTCACCTTATCTAGTTGTTAATGATTATAACCATCTTTGGGAAAATCATTATCATTATTCCACCAATTGGGGCATGTTTTCATTGTTCTAATGATTATAACCACCTTTGGGTAAATCATTATCTATATCCACCCAACAGGGGCATGTTTTCATTTAGATAATCATTATAACTTCCTTTGGGTAAATCACTATCTTTTTACCTTGTGATGACGATGATTATAACCACATGTGATTAAATCATCCTTTTTATTTTCCCAACTAGGGCATCTCACTATACCACTAATTATAATCACCATTGTATAAATCAGTCTTTTCCATCCCCTTTTACCTTTTAGTCTGATCATTTTCCTTCTTTTGAGGGATCGATTCTTGACCTTCTTTGATAACCACTCCCTCAAGGGGACATCTAGGGCTTACCATCACATGTTAGGGCATTAGGCATATAGGAATTTTTCATTCTTTGAGAATATGTTATTATGCCTATAGCTTGCAACACCTTCCCAAACAAGGGCAAACTATAAATACCCAATTTTAGCCATAACTAACTTTCAATTGGATTTTAGACTGATTTGTACCAAACATTACAAATTAAGCCTAAGAATCACTAAATGTTCTATATTTAATGACATCATTTATCAATGCTCAGAATCATTTTGAAGCATCCCTATTTGGGGAACTATCCCATATGCAATAATAACCTCTCGAAGATTCATCCTCAATCACTTTGCAACCTCACAACTAAAATTTTGGCCTATGGACCCATTAAGAGGGGCACTTGATCAATTCTTGAAAGAGATAAAATGCTAATCAAAATGAATCATCTAATTAAACTAGATTAAATGCTTAGTTAAATTATCCATTTTAAATTAATGAATATCTAAAAATAGAAATTCTAAAATTCAAAATATCAAACCTTTTCATCATTACCTTTATGAGTTTTTAAGCTCTCCCAGAATATATCAAAATATTTAATTTGAGATCCATGCCTAGTAAATGAAAATCATAATTACATGACAACTTTTAACTTAATTGGAGTTAGCCTCAACTCACCTAAGGTTAGTTTAAACTCATTCCATGTTTCAAATCAATAATAACTCACCTTAGGTGAGAGTTAATTTTGGAGGCTATAAATACAAGTTCATACCTATTGATTCATAAGATATCTTGGTGTAATATTATAATACTCAAATAGATTAAATTACAATTAGTGTTACCATGACAAATTCATAATCCAAACAGTCAATCCAAGGTGCCAAGGAAAGGTGAATCAAATTAATCTCCATTGATGAAGATTTCTTAATGAAAAAATTGAGTAAGCCACTTCAATAAGCCATTTGGAACTTTGAGGAAGGTAAAAGAGTGATTTCTTTTTTTTCTATTTGTGTCTTCATTTGTATGCTTGTTACCTATGCTCTCCCTAGTGTCTAGGCTAGAGGTGTTAGTTTTTAGTGTGTTATTTTGATTTGTTTTATTGGACTAACATAAGAATAACCTCCCCTCTATGTATTCCTTGTCCACACATTTATCCTAAATTCCATGTTAAAACCTTATGTATATGAGACTATGTAGGTAACGTCTGATTGCCTAGTGCATTTAGAGCTAGCTTGGCTAGTTTTAGTGATTGATTTCATTCACCATTTTCTTGGATCATTCCTTCCTCTATGTTTATCTCCAAAATTCTCTCACCATTTTATGAGTTAGTTATGCTCTCATAATTTTATAATTCATAGACATTTCACAATCTCATCATTTTATAAATTACTTATGCTCTTGCCATTTTGTGATTCATAGAACTTTCATGCTCTCACCATTTTATGAGTTATTTATGCTCTTGTAATTTTGTGTCATAAACATTTCAAGATATTTTGTTTTTAATATTTATTTATGCTCTCTCCATTTTATGAGTTATTTACATTCTTGCCATTTTGTGAGCTTATTCTCATTCTCAACCTTAAATGTAGTAATCATTATAAACCAAGTACACATGTGAGCACTTATCTATTATCTTTTGGTGTGGTTTTATCCTAAACCCCACTCTCATAGTTTCATGAGTTTTTTATGTTTGATGCTTTCATGATTGTGAGTGCCACCTTCTCTTTACTATATGCTCTCAACATTTTGTGAGCCCATTCCCACTTTCTTTTCTAAGCAATTTATCTTGATTATCACCATTTTTTTCTATCCCATATCCTTGGAGAACTTATTTTAGCTTGAAGCTCACATTGGACCACATGTCTAGGGAACTACGTAGATAACATCCATTTTCATAGTGTATCTAGAGTTATCTCAATTAACCATTCCTATTCTTCTATTCCCCCTGATTGTTATAATAGTGTTGTTCCCTATAGCCTTGGGGAAACCTTTTGTACTAAGTGTAACACTTATATTGTTAGGTGACCCCTTATCCAATGGAAGCACAATTGATTACTTATTTATAAGCAATTAAACACAAAATTATACCAGAATAATTAAGTAACTAGAAACATGAGACAGCAAAGAATTTGAGAGACAATACACACACTTGTATTAGATAATACTAGAAGAAAATACAATAAGGTGTTGGGAGTGGTGGAGATAATCCAAGAACAAACACACCTGTTCTAATTCCACCTGTTAGGATCTTGCTCCTCAGAAAGAGCACAGTATGATTACCAAATATAAGCAATTGAATATGCAGAAATAACCAGAAACACAAGTAACTAGAATTCACCAATAGCATAGAATATGAGAGACAATACACTATCTTGTATTAACACTTTACAGAAAAGAATACAATAAAGAGCCACCACACTCTTTCACCTTATAGAGGTTCGCCACACCTCAAGTGTACAGTAATTCTTCTCACACATACTCTCCTACACAAAAAACGGTCCCAACAACCAACTCACACACAGAATTGGTGTTCACCTCACCAACCAGTCAGTAATAACCCTGCCGGTACACCAAGCACTCTATAGCACTTCAAGCTGATCTCTCATGAACCTGCAACCTGCAATTCAAAGACCAAACTTACATGTAGATCCCCAATGAGCTTGCAACAACCTGCAACTCACAGATCTTACAACTAGAAGGAACTCTTCCTTTCTATCTCATGCATAAACAATACATGCCAATGGGTCTATAAATAGATCCCTGACTTAAACAATAACTTAGACTCTTAATTTAGACAATTATCCTCGTAGCCCAAGACTCTAGCTGGTCTTAACATGCAAAATCTTCGTTCACTTAGCTAACTGTCTGTGAAATGAGCAGTTCTAGAACACACAGGCGACCGACGTCAGTCCCTGCTTGTCTGGTTCTGCCGATGTCGGCTGACTTCCTGCCATCGCCGGAGGCCTTCTGCACTGGTCTCGACCGACGTCGGTCCTACTACCGATGCCGGTGCTCCTGGATCTTAGCAACCTTCTATTCCACTGTTTGCAAAGGGTTGAAGCTTTTAGCTCCATAACCTAACAATCTCCCACTTAGAGATAAATAGCTGTAACCTGTACCTATACCTGTACTCTATCTAGTTTGTTCCCTTGGCTATGTATCCCTCCTCAAGATCACTCTTGAAGACCAACCACCACAAAATCCGTGGTGCAAAATCTGTCATCCAAATTACCTGCCACATCCGCATCTACAACCATGTAGAAAAAGAACTTGACCCTGCATAGCATGTGCACCTGCTGCTGGTCCCACTGAACTGCCCTTCAGTATTACTTTCCCAGATTGACTCCAAACTTGTGACAACTCCCACTGCTTGGGAAAACTCAGGTTTAGTAAACACCATGCACTCAACCTCATTATGTGAATCAAGACACCTGTTCTATGAACTGTCTAACCATCGGCGTGCTAACCGGTTTCACACAATCATCCTGAAACAAAGTCACCAAGACCTCCATGTCTCTAGAACACACTCATGCCAAATAATCTTGCTGCTCCCAGATTCTCCATGACATACACCTGAACTAGCTTTACCTTTAGTTCAGCAATACCTGTATATGTAACCCTGTAACAAGCACATCATACAAAAAATAGGATAATGTAGCTAATATTATCCAACCTGGTAAAGAGAAACACAATGATCAAACCTCCATTGCCCTGCAGCTAATACAAGATCATATACCCTGATCTTCCATCTCACGTATCCATTTCCGCTCTTCTTCATCCTGAACATCCATTCGTCTCTCAGTGCTTACTTCCAGCTGGCAACTCTACCCAAAACACTTGTTTGGTTCTCCTCCAAGGAATCACATCCTCATCCATGCCAAGCTCCCACTATTTCTTGGATCTACCTGTTCTACTTCTTCAACAACTTCCTGGTTACCTTCAGTCCTCCATATGGGCACTTGAGACTCCATGACAACTAGCTGTCCACCCAAAATTCGTCTCAGTAACCGATGCCAGTCACATCTCAGTCTACAGCCGATCGATGTCGGTTCCCTGTGACTGCCTCCCTATCGATGTCAGTTTCCCCTGGCCGATGCCGGTCCTTATCTGCCCTGAGTCACCGACATTGGGCTGCACATAGCCGATGTCGGTCCCTGTCTGGACACCGACGCCAATTTTCCTGTCGACGTCGGTCTCTGTGTTTTTCTAGTGAGACCTGACTTTTTCCCACGAGCTCCTTTTGGATCAAACCCTTGTCCAAATCACCCTTGCTCTGCTTAGAATTCCTCTGCACCTTGTGCTGAACTCTGTCCGTCACTTTCTCCTTGAAAACCAAGGCTTTCCTATTCTTGTCACTAACATCGGATTCCTCAAGAAACCTCACCTTCTTCTTCTGCATACAGAAACCACGATCCATGCCTTCCAAATCTGAAAGCATACTCTTTGACTCAAGAACCATCATCTCCTTCTTATCTATGTGACCAAGCCTATTAAGCCACATCTCTGAATCTACAGCTGAAGTAGATAACCCAGAAAGAGAATCAGTAAAATAAGTAGATAGATAAAGCGTACCTACTTTCTTACCTCTAGCTACAACAAGTGTACCCTTGGTAACCTTCCAAGAGTCCGCTGTGAGAGTTACTGTGCAACCCTCATCACCCAAACTTCTAACAGAAATCAGATTCTACTTCAGAACTGGGACATACATGACCTCCTTTAACACCCATGTGTCACCTGTCTGCAATTTTAGCTTCACTTTACCTTTACCAACAATCTGACAAGGATTACCATCCCCTACACAAATTTCTCCAAACTCTCCCTGGACATACTCATGAAAAAATTCCCTATGTGGGGATGCATGAAAAGAGGCACCAGAATCTAAAACCCAAGATTCTACTTTATCCAAAGAACATACCAGAGCATCCTATGCAATGTAATCCACAACATCTGCTTCTTCTTCATGTCCTTCATGCTGATCTTCACCCGATCTGCAATCTCTCTTTAAGTGCCCTTGCTTTCCACATTTCTAGCAGGTTATTCTACCATACCTGGACTTGGATCTCCTGCCTGTCTTCGACCTTGATCTCCCATGCTCTATCTTCTCTCTTGGTCTTCCTCTTCCTTCAACACTCAAAGCATCTCCAGATGATTCACCTGTGCTTTTCCTACGTATCTCTTCATTCAAGATCACACTCACAACATCATCCACTTTTAAGACTTTTGAAGGAGACACAGTATTAGAAACTGCCATTACCAAACCTTCCCAACTTTCAGGTAATGAACACAAGATTAAGAGAGCTCTAATTTCATCATCAAATACAATATTGACGGAACTTAACTGGTTTACCAAACCATGGAAATCATTAAGATGGCTATGAACAGATCCACCTTCCAACATTTGCAAATTAAATAAATGCTTCATAAGAAATACCTTATTAGAAGCTGAGGGTTTTTCATACAAGTTTGCCAAAGATTTCATCAACTCCACCGTTGTCTTACACTGTGATAAGCTGGAAATCACAGCTGATTCAAGACTCAATCTAACAGATCCCAGAGCCTTCTGATCAAGAACCTCCCATTCTTCATCTTTCATATCTTAGGGTTTGCTAGTAACCCCACCCAACGGTAAGTACAAATCTTTCTGATACAGATAGTCCTCAATCTGCATCCTCCATAATTGGTAGTTCTTTCCATTAAACTTTTCCATTCGTAGCTGACTGTTTTCTGCCATTGCTCAACTCCCACTCAAATAAAAACCCTGTGAGTAACCTGTAATCAAAACACACTACCCAGATCTAAACCAATATGTTAGTATCCCAACCAAAAGCTCTGATACCACTTGTTGGGAGTGGTGGAGATAATCCAAGAACAAACACACCTGTTCTAATTCCACCTGTTAGGATCTTGCTCCTCAGAAAGAGCACAGTATGATTACCAAATATAAGCAATTGAATATGCAGAAATAACCAGAAACACAAGTAACTAGAATTCACCAATAGCACAGAATATGAGAGACAATACACTATCTTGTATTAACACTTTACAAAAAAGAATACAACAAAAATCCGCCACACTCTTTTACCTTACAGAGGTTCGCCACACCTCAAGTGTATAGTAATTCTTCTCACACACACTCTCCTACACAAAAAACGGTCCCAACAACCAACTCACACATAGAATTGATGTTCACCTCACCAACTAGTCAGTAATAACCCTACCGGTACACCAAGTACTCTATAGCACTTCAAGCTGATCTCTCATGAACCTGCAACCTGCAATTCAAAGACCAAACTTACATGTAGATCCCCAATGAGCTTGTAACAACCTGCAACTCACAGATCTTACAACTAGAAGGAACTCTTCCTTTCTATCTCATGCATAAACAATACATGCCAATGGGTCTATAAATAGATCCCTGACTTAAACAATAACTTAGACTCTTAATTTAGATAATTATCCTCGCAGCCCAAGACTCTAGCTGGTCTTAACATGCAAACTCTTCATTCACTTAACTAAATGTCCATGAAACAAGCAGTTCTGGAACACACAGGCGACTGACGTTGGTCCCTGCTTGTCTGGTTCTGCCGACATTGGCCAACTTCCTGCCGTCGCTGGTGGCCTTCTGCACTGGTCTCGACTGACGTCGGTCCTGCTGTCGACGCTGGTGCTCCTGGATCTCAGCAACCTTCTGTTCCACTATTTGCAAAGGGTTGAAGCTTTTAGCTCCACAACCTAACATAAGGAAGATGCCACTTCTTCCTCCACCTCAAAGGCTTGCCACACCTCAAGACCTTCTTCCCTCTCTCTCTTGCTCAACACAAAACCAACTCTACAACCTGAGTTGCTATCCCTCCTTGAATGCTTCAGTTGATCTCCTTAACCTTGCTTGCTTCAATGCTCTTACTTGATCAATTTGATAATTACAATGCATGCCTCATGGGTCTTTAAATAGAATCCCATGGTTACAAAAATAGAAATCTAACTACTAAAATTAGACACACAGCTCGCGACTTAAATTAGCCCCTAAGCATGCAAACACTCAGTTCAACTAACTAACTGTTCATGCAACAAATAGTTCTGGAACACACAGGTGACCGACACTGGTCCCTGCTTGTCTGATGCTACCGACATCGGCCGACTCTCTACCGTCACCGGTTTCCTTCTCCACTGTCTGTGACTGACGTCGGTCATACTGCCGACGCCGGTTCCTCTGGTTCTTTAGCATCCTTTTCTTGTGTGTGCAAATAGTTGAAGCATTTAGCTCCACACCCTAACAATCTCCCACTTGGAGATAAATAGTTGCTAATGTACCTGTACCTATACACCATCTATTTTGTTCCTTAGGCCATGTATCCCTCTTCAAAGTCACCCTTGAAGACCAACCACCATGCAAACCTGTGATGCTATACCTGTCACTTATGCCACAAGAATTTTGTTGCTCCCAAATTCTTCATGACATACTTTTGAACCAACTCTACCCTTAGCTCAAAAAACTCCCTGTATATGAAACCCTGCAAAAAGTAACACAATATAGTAATAGGATAATGTAGCTAATATTATCCAACCTGGTAAAGATAAAAAACAATGGTCAAACCTCCATTGCCTGCAGCCTAATCAAGACCATATACCATAGCCTTCTGTCTCAGATGTCCATCCACTCTCTTCTCTAAAACAGGAATCCATCCCTCTATCCAGCTGACAACTCTACCAACAAATACCTATTTGGCTCTACTCCAAGGACTCACACTACTCATCCATGTCAAGCTCCCACTATTTCTAGATTCTACATGCATTGCTTCTTCCATCTTCCTAGTTCATGACTATCAATCAGCAATATAAAGAAGGTGAACAATGAATCTGAGGTTCACATACCTTTTTTGACCTCTGTATGGGTGTTTGAGATTCCTTGACAGCTAACTATCCACCCATCATCTGTTCCAGTGACCGTTCTCAGCCATCTCCCAGTCTGCTCCCGACCGATGTCGATTCCCTACACTGACCCTGAATGCCAACGTCATTACCCATGGCTGACGCCGGTGTCCCCCCTGCCGATGTCGATCCTAATGACCGACGTTGGACTTATCCTGCCCGACCTACCGACCCTGCTAGTCTACACATGACCGATGTCGGTGTCTGAATGACCGATGTCGGTTCCAAGTGATCGACATCGGTGCCTGTGTGTTCCTGTGAGTGATGAATTCTTCATCCGTGAGCTCATCTTGGATCAAATTTCTATCCATACTGCTCTACTTAGATTTATTCAGTGCCTGTAACTATTCTTTGACCTGCATCTCCTCCAAAAACACCAAGACTTCCTTGTTCTTGTCAAAAGCCTCAAATTTCCTTTTCCTACAATGAACTCTATCTATGCTTTCTGAATTTGAACACATACCTTTTGAATCAAGAACTTCCATTCCCTTCTTATTCATGTGACCCAGCCTATTAGACCACATCTTTGAATCTACACCAGAAGTAGAATCAGTAATACAAGTAGATAGATAAAGAGTACCTACTTTCTTACCTCTTTCTAAAACAAGTGCTCCCTTGGTAACCTTCCAAGAGTCCGCTGTGAGGGTTATTGTGCATCCCTCATCACCCAACCTTCCTACAGAAATCAAACTCTACTTCAGAATTGGAACATGCATGACCTCCTTCAACACCCATGTGTTGTCAATCTGCAATCTCAGCTGTACTTTCCCTTTGCCAACAATCTGACAAGGCATACCATCCCCTAAATAGAGCACTCCAAAGTCTCCCTATTCGTACTCATGAAACAAATCTCTATTTGGGGATGCATGAAAAGATGAACTAGAATCTAAAATCCATGATCCTACCTAACTATCCAAAGAAAGTATGAGAGCATCTTGTATCATGATATTAGCATCTTTTGCTTCTTCTTTACCTTCATGTTGATTCTCTTTATCTCGCAACCAACACTCCTTTGTATGTCCTTTCTTTCCACAAAACTAGCAGGTAATACCTTTGGACTCGGATCTCCTTCCCGACCTTGATTTCCCTTGCTCAATCTTCTCCCTTTGCCTTCCTCTGCTTTCTGCACTTAGAGCATTCCCTGATGATTCACCTGTGCTTCTCCTACGTATTTCCTCATTCAAGATCACACTCACAACATCATCAACTTTTAAGATTTTAGAAGCAGATGCAAAATTACTTACTGCCATAACCAAACTGTCCCAACTTTCAGGCAAAGAACATAAAATCAAGAGAGCCTTTACCTCATCATCAAAAACAATATTGACTGAAGCTAATTGGTTTACCAAACCATGGAAATCACTGAGATGAGTATGTACCGATCCACCTTCCTACATTTGCAAAGTAAATAGTTGCTTCATAAGATATACCTTATTAGAAGCCGAGGGCTTTTCGTATAAATTTTCCAAGGACTTTATCAACTCTTCCGTTGTCTTGCACTGTGATAAGCTGGAAATCACAGACGATGTAAGGCTCAACCTTATGGAACCGAGAGCCTTCCGATCAAGAACATTCCATTCTTCATCTTTCATATTTGTGGGCTTGCATGCAACCCCACCCAATAGTAAGTATAGATCCTTCTGATATAGATAGTCCTCAATCTGCATCCTCCAGTGTTGATAATTCTTGCCGTTAAACTTCTCCATGCGTAGCTTACTTTCTTCTACCATTGCTGAACTCCCACTCAATCAGAAAACCCTGTGAATGACCTGTAATCAAAAACAATAACCTGCTTCCTGCAAACCGTAGCTCTGATACCAACTGTTAGGTGACCCCTTATCCAATGGAAGCACAATTGATTACTTATTTATAAGCAATTAAACACAGAATTATACCAGAATAATTAAGTAACTAGAAACATGAGACAGCAAAGAATTTGAGAGACAATACACACACTTGTATTAGATAATACTAGAAGAAAATACAATAAGGAAGATGCCACTTCTTCCTCCACCTCAAAGGCTTGCCACACCTCAAGACCTTCTTCCCTCTCTCTCTTGCTCAACACAAAACCAACTCTACAACCTGAGTTGCTATCCCTCCTTGAATGCTTTAGCCGATCTCCTTGACCTTACACCTGTAGATCTCCTTGACCTTGCTTGCTTCAATGCTCTTACTTGATCAATTTGATAATTAAAATACATGCCTCATGGGTCTTTAAATAGAATCCAATGGTTACAAAAATAGAAATCTAACTACTAAAATTAGACACACAGCTCATGACTTAAATTAGCCCCTAAGCATGCAAACACTCAGTTCAACTAACTAACTATTCGTGCAATGAATAGTTCTGGAACACACAGGCGACCAACGCCGGTCCCTGCTTGTCTGGTGCTACCGACGTCGGCTGACTCTCTGCCATCGCCGGTTTCCTTATCCACTGTCTGTGACCGATGTCGGTCATACTACCGACGCCGGTTCCTCTGGTTCTTCAGCATCCTTTTCTTGTGTGTGCAAACAGTTGAAGCTTTTAGCTCCACACCCTAACATATATTACACATGAAAAAACTTTTAGACTATTCATTCATTATTTTATCTTAACTTAGGTTATTTATTACTTTTTATTGAACTCATTTTTTTGTTCCATTGCTTTAGTTTGGTTGTTTGTTTCATACACCTTAGAGTAGTTTTTTTATTGCTTTTTGGTTTTTCCTTTTGCATGTTGTATGTCTAAGGATAATTATTTTACACTTAAGTCTTGCTCACAAATTGGGCTTGAGTTGTCTACTTTTTGAAGTTATATTATGTTTTTGGGTTTCCCTTCCCCTTGGTTTTCATAGTATTCTTACACTGAAGTTATTTGCATTTGAGTCTTGATCAACCATATCTTATACTTAAGTTGTGAATTTGTGTTCATTCCTACACTTAGTTTATTGCATTATACTCACTTGAGATTTGATTTTTCATATCTTATGTAGAAGTGATTTGTATTTTCATTTAAACTAAGTTTTCCATGATTGGGATACACATTGTTATTATAGTTGTCTATAACTATGATGCATAATATCACAAGCTACAATAAACAACAGGCCAATGGATCTATCAAGGAATGAAGTGGGAAATATTTCTCCTTGTTCACAATTGGCATATCCCAAACATCACCTACACATTGAGTAATAAAAATCACAAATGAATGGTAATAACTGCTAGTTAGGATGTGCATCTCCATACTATTAAGTAGCCCAAATTCATTGTTATCTTATGTGCCATATTATTATTAATCCATGAGTATAGATTCATTATGTAAACTCTCTTTGCCAATTTTCCATAATGAGGCAAATTATTTAGACCTTCATTGATCATATCTAACCTAATGGGGCAAATTATAATTCTATTGTGCTTAAAGCTATGCTCCTAGGGCATTTTCACTATGTCAATGATTATAATCACCTTTGGGAAAATCATTATTTCCACTCATCCACCCTACTAGGGTAAATCACTATGCCACTGATTATAACTGACTTTGGGAAAACCATTATTTTCCACCCCTAGTACCTATAGATCATGTCATTTTCTTCTTTTTTGAAGAGTGTTCGATGACTCTATTTATTACCTGATCCCTCAAAGAGGCATCTAGGGCTCATCCACTACCCTCTAGGGTATTAGCCAAGGCATGAATGAATTTTTCATTCTTTAAGAGTAAATTACTATGATTGTGTCTTTAAACACCTTCCCAAATAAGGAAAAACTATATACATCCCATTTTGGCCACATTCCCAGCCTAACCGAACTTCAAATTAGTTTTTAGCAAATGATGTGAATTAAGTCTAGGAATCATTGAAAAATCCCAAATTTCATTTGCACATCAAATGTTAGTGCCCAAAATCATGTTGAGGCTTCCTTATTTGGGGTATTACTCTATATGCAATGAAACCTCCCACATATTCATCTCTAATCAAATTGAGACCTAGAAATTTGATAAATTGGCCTTTGGACCCACTAAGCAAGGAACTTAAACAATTCTTGAAATATAAAAACCCTAAGTAGAATCAATTAAATAAGAAAATATAATTAACTACATAAGTGAAATTTCTATGTGTAATTAGTGAATATCAATTTTTTAAAAAGAAAATTCCAATAAAAATTAGGTTATGATGATTTCATCATCCTCTTATTTAAGGAATTGATAATATCTCCATTAAAGCATTAAATTCAAAAATAGAGAGCTATGATTAATAAATGAGATCTCTATCCTAGATATTAATTGCTTGTCCCCTCCTAAACCTAACCATGATTAAGTCTAACCTAATTACACATGAGTTAGAGTTAGTTGGATAACTTATAAATACAAGTGATAAGGCCATTATTTATCAATATCTCAATCCAAATTTATAATGCCAATTTGATTAGAGATAGCTTCACATGCCAAGTCAAATCCAATCCAAGCCAGAGCCAAGACAATCCAAAAGTGATAAGGAGAAATGGTGTAAGGAGAACCATTGTTAAAGACTCTTTGAGCACATGACCAATCATATTACTCCAAGTCTACCTTGCAATTCTTGCTCATAAATAAGGTGAAGAATACTTGTTTTTTCTTCTTTTGTTTGTTACTTTCATTATTTTCTTACTCCTTGAGTAGTTAGGATTGAGGTGTTAGATCTCTATGCATTTTTATTGGTTATATCATACTAGCATTTTACTAAATGTTGGCCATCTTTTGTCCTACATGGCAAAGTTTACCTAAGTATGGAAAGGGAGATTTCAAGCAAGAAAATGGTAAGCCTTTGAGAGAACTTCAAGTTTTCTAGCAGTGCCAACTTTAAGTTTTTTTGAAGGTACAGTGCAAATTAGGTTTATAGGAGTGCTTAGCTTCTAAATGTTTCATAAGTATAAGTAATCCATGTTTACAAACTTGAATTACTCATAAACAATGTATTTTGGGTTCTCCAGGGAGCACTACTTGATTACTTCATAAGTTGTCAGCAGTCAGAAGCCTAAAATGAGTAAAGGTGCTCAACAAACCTGATTTGGTCTTGAAAAGTAATACTTCTCAGGTTCTTTAAGAGATGAGTCTTTTTCAGCAAAATATGAATGACACTTTCAAAATACCAAAGGGTATTTTGAGGGCAAAAGGTACACTTCAACTTTTTTGAAGGGATTTTTCTTCTCCAAGTGGACAACTACAATTTTCTCGAAGGGTAATGTATGTTACCCTTCAGGAGGACCATTTCAAAATTCCCAAAGGGTATGTTACCCTTCGAGAGGATCATTTGTGAAAATTTGAAGGGACATGTAGAAAGCTTGAAGGGTCTCTTACCCTTCAAGAAAGTCCATTATAAAAATCTTGAAGGGTAGTTTCCAAAGTCAGACACAGATAAAAAGTCTGAAATAATTCCTTCAGACAAATTGTTTGAAGAAATTCCTTTGGGAGATTTTCTCAAAAGAAATAAGTTGAGAGAGAAGCCCAAGACCAAGTGTCTGAAGGAAATGATGGGCTAATGGACATTAAAATTAGGATAAGAAACTAGCCATTGGAAGTAACTAGGTTTGAAAAGCTTGAAGTCTTAAGGCTTGGGAAGTAGCAAAGTGAGAAGACTTCAACATGGATAAGCCTGAAGTAAGTAGTCTTAGAAAACCTGAGTTACTCTACATAGATTAAATTGGGTTTCTCAAAGTACTCTACTTAAAAGGCTTTATAAATGAAGGATCTAAGAAATTCTAAAGCTGGAGAGGCCAAAGAGCCCAAATTACTTTTCATATAGTAAATCAAGATTCTCTAAAGGCTCGACTTATGTTTGGTCTAACAACACTAGAATCATGATGCAATGAATGGAAGGATATCGCATGGTGCAACTGGAGTAGAAAGGGCCAATCAGTAAAGGACAAGTGGTACAAGGTTGTTCAATAAACATGGGAGAGTTTGAGAAGTTGGTAGTTGGAAGTTATGAAGGCTCCCATCTGCCATGGTTCATGGCATATAATCATCATTTGATGCTTAAATGTATCATGCCAAGAAGAAACATTCTAGTTATTCATAGCTTGATTTTTTGGATGCACCAAAGAAAGTCTTAAAGATGGGAGGGGCTCGAGAGTATTAGGTGTTGATCTAGAATGGCACATTTATGAACATTAGGGAAGGATAACAAGAGGTGCTAGTGATCTATGACTTTTTTTTCCTCCCTTTCTCTCTCCCCCCTTTTCTTTATAAAGAGAGGCCTTGGAGTCTAGAAAGGTATCCCTAAACTGGTTATAAAATCACTATGTGAAAATCACTATGTAATAGACCTTTGAAGCAATAAAGATTGTTTTTACCTATCTCTTTGTCTAAAAATTGTGTTGAGTTAGCTTGTGCACTAATAGCAATGTAAAGAAGCATCCTTCCAACCTTGTTGCCCTTGTTTCTTGCTTATTTTTAAGTACTTTCAATTAATTTCAAGGTTTAACTCAAGTTTCTTAGCCATTAATAGATGTTTGATGTGAATTTTGAAATTCTTCTTTGCTTCATGTGTGGTTCACTAAGCCTATCTTAAGAAATACTTATGCAAGTTATCTGGCTAGGAGGTTGTGTAAGCCCACTTGTCTTATGTTGAATTAGTGTCTTTCCCAAGTCAGTTGGATCACTTAATTTTAGTGCATCACCTCCCTTAGCTTAGTTTTCTTTTTAAGTAATATTTATCCCCTTTTCCTTGGCCATTAGTAGAATTTAACAAAGAAACCTAGAGAGCTAAAGTGAAGCACTTAAAGAACTAGCCTCATAAAAAATTCTAGAGGTCCAACCTCATCATAGGACACCCACATCCTGAGGTTGTTCCCATGCTTATAGCTAAAAGTGAGAGAGCCAGAAGAACTCTCTCACAAGGGTGAAAATCCAATCTATAATAGTTATAGCATGCTTGGTGGGATAACTACCATTTCTCTTCCATTTTTATGGAAGATTGGTCAAATTTGATGCCATTTTGATCAATTTGTAGTAGTGGTAGCTTTCATCCTTTAGCATTTGGTGACTCCAAAGAACACCCTACTATCTGATGGTAGAGCAATAGCTATCTTTCATGCCAAAGGTGACTACAAGATCAACTTCTATAGGTATTCCTTTTGAATTTGTTGAATTAACTTTAAACTTAACAAAAAGGTTAAGGTTTTCCCATACTCACTATTATGTAAGAAGTTATCCTCCTAAACCAATCATAAGGTATACCTACGTAAGAAGATCTTTATCTACCCCTCTTGTTGTTATGATTCCCCAAAGAGATTTTGTGGGATTCAGTAGCTAAATCCCTTTAAACTTACCATAGTATGATCATATACCATTAATATCTCTCAAAAGTTTCCCTTATTAATTAAGAGACCAAGATATAACTCCTAATGAGCACATAACAGACATAGCCAACTTCTACAACATTCAATATATCATGGTGGAGAATGTGGTTATTAGCATATTGGTTGTGTCCTTCAAAGGAAAGGCATTAGATTGGTATAGGGGCCTTGCTCCTAATTCTATCCAATCATGGGATGAATTGGTAGTATCCCTATGTAAAAAAAAATTAGATAAGAGGGACCACCTATCACTTAAAGAGTATTTGACCACCATCAAGAGAGTTCCTCATGAAGTCATGCAAGACTTCAATACAAGATTTCAAAAGGTGTGGGATAGAATCCTAGTAGCTGTTAGACCATCTCCAAACTTTTCTTTATTGTATTACTTAAAGGCTCTCAATAGTGACATAGCTTTAATGATCTAATCTATGGGAGGAAACATACTACCAAATGCATACGAGGTGGCCATCAAGGCAGAAAATTATCTGGTTCAGGATGGTAAGCTTACTCCCAAACCTCCAATGCCTCTTTTTCTATAAATTAGACCACCTCCTATAGTCATTACTATACTTGATTTTATACTTATAACATTAAAAACTATTGTTGTACCTTCACCTAAGAAAGAGAAGGCCTCTACTAGTGGATCAAATGACTCCCAAGAGTAGAAGAATTATTTTGAGTTAAAGAGAATGCTCCAATCCTTGGGAAATGATGTGGTCAATGTCAAGAGATAAGCTTACAACAATCCTTATCAAGATCTATATTAGCATCAGTAACAACCTTATCAAGCAAATAGGCCACCCTCCAAAAGAGGTTTCTAAAGATAGGGGTAGCCTGACTATGTTAGACAGCATAATTACAATCTAAATGCCACAAGCCCTTCCAACTCCTTGGTCCTAGTTTATAATAATGTGGCTCAAGAAGCTAAGGGGATAATTCCATGGAATCATTCTTTTAGGCAATCCATTGTCTCAACTAATGGCTTCAATTAGGCATTTAATGATCAATGGTATCAAGTTGTTGGTTATATATATAAATAGGCTCTTATGGCCCAAAACATGAAGGTACCCATAATGACAAAACAAGAGTAGCCTCCACAACATTAAAGATTAGATCAAGGATTAAACTAGCCAAAAGCCTCAATGGTCATTAGTGAGCAAGAGGAATATTATTCATCCAATCAGTAGGCCATTCCTAATCTGGCTCACACCCCCATCTTAGTAAATACAAGGTTGAAGATAATGAGTATGGGTGACAATTAGGAAGCTTTCAAAGAACCTATTATCACCACTCCTTCATTGACAAAGCTAAAAATAGTAGTTCCCAAGGTTTAGGTAAAATTTGGTGGTATGCCAATCAACATTATGGAGCAAATGAAGAAATATAGTGTGAGTGTGTCGATGTGGACATGCTTTCCCTACCTAGCCAAGTAGACATTCTACAAGAAATATTATCCAATATGGGTGTTATTATAGCTACAAGTAAGCAACCAAGTAAGGTAGTTTAAGTCCTCAATAATATAATTAAGATTAATGTGGGAGAAGGGTCAAGTATTATGACCAAGCCCCCCCTTTCTATGTCTCTTTGATCATTGGTAATTCCTTGATGCATAACTGCTTGGTGGATAGTGGGGCCAGCACCTCAGTCATGCCAAAGTCTATTATTGACCAACTAAACCTCAAGTATGATCCTCACATTAAAAGAGTCCTACAACTTGATGGTTCTTCCACAAAGCCATCAGGCATCATCAAGAATTTGAGCCTAACCTTGCATGTTTGTCCTAATGTATCCATGGTGTAAGATGTGTTGATTTTAGATATCACTCCTTGCTTTGCTTTGTGTCTTTTCAAAGAATTCATATCTAAGATTAGGGTCTACTTTATATCAAATTCATCTTACATGGCATTCAGAACAAGGCATGGGACTAATGTATTAATCAAAGCTGAACCCATGGCATTATTCCATATTGAACCCCATTAACTAGATAATATAAGCCTTAATTGTACCATCCTTAATGAGGATGAGTTTATAATTAGCTAAGAGTTGAAAAATCATCTTGAAGAAGTTCCATACTTATCCTTAGATGATTTATGGGGAGATAACCAATTTTTTAACCCTTTGAAAGGTGTTGAGGAAAAAGACATGGGTGTCTACCTGTTGCATGAAGAGAATCAACCCATGCCATCACTCATTAGACCTAAAGAAGACCCCAATGGTTTATGAAAGTTATTCTTTGATGGATTAAGGAGAAAGAATGGCATATGTGCTAGGGAAATATTGGTTTCACCCTTAGGTAACAAGCTTTTTTCTTCTTATAGGTTTCATTTCAGTTGCTCTTCAAATGTAGTAGAATATGAAGGCTTGATTTGTGGCCTACAATGGGCCACCAAAAGAGGAATCAAACTACTGCAAGCTTATGGAGATAGTGAGCTCATATTTAACCAAGTTAGAGGCTTAAACATCACAAAGAATGCTTTGATGAGGTCCTATAAAAATAGAGTGTGGGACCTGATTGAATATTTTGAAGCCTTTAACATTCAAGCTATCCCAAGAGATCAAAACTAGCATGTTGATAGGTTGGCAGCCGTAGGATCTCAATTTGACATTCTAAATGAGTTGAAAGAAACCAAGGTTCAACCACATGTCAATGTGGTGGTGAGACTGTCAGTGCCAAATAATGAATCCTATTGGAAAAAAATTTAGAGTGAATAAAATTGTTTATTTCTTGTAGTAGGAAGCTGAATTCTCCTCCACCAAGCTAAATTATAGCATTAGTATGAGGATCAGGTTGTTTAGCTAAATTCAAACAAACTTCATAAGGGGTTGGTTACACTTGAGGGTTTTTTTCATGAAGGAGATCATATGAGGAAAGGGAAGGTAGTAATGTCTACTAATGAGGAAAACTATGAAAGACTCCTCATCTTCAAAGAAAATCTTTTCAAGCTAGAGAAGGTAAGTAGTAAGGCT
Organism: Torreya grandis; assembly: GCA_037957365.1. Taxonomy (NCBI): domain Eukaryota; kingdom Viridiplantae; phylum Streptophyta; class Pinopsida; order Cupressales; family Taxaceae; genus Torreya; species Torreya grandis. The sequence goes on along the minus strand of JARHVA010005199.1, from coordinate 1,172,634 downwards.
GAGAGGCATGCTTTCATAGTACTTTCCCAAGAGTATACAGATATTTTTAATTGGAATTATATTGACCTAAAAGGTTTTGATCCTAAATTATCCCAGCACACTATAGAGTTGGAGGCTAATACCAAGCATGTAAGGTAAATGCAAAGGCCAGTTAACCCCAAAATTGAGGAGCTAATGAGGAAAGAACTAACCAAGTTGATCGAGACTAAGATCATCTTTCCCATCAAGCACTCATCATGGGTATCCAACTTGGTGCTTATAATAAAAAAGAGTGGGGATATTAGGCTTTATTTAGATTTTAAGTATTTGAACAAAGTCTCCTTGAAAGATCACTATCCCCTGCCATTCATGGAGCAACTCCTTCAAGTGGTTGCTGGTTCAGAATGATTTTCCTTATTGGATGGTTTTTTTAGCTACAACCAAGTTTGGGTGAAGGATGAGGATCGGTATAAGACTACCTTCACCACCAAATGGAGCATATATGCATTACAAAAGATGCCTTTTGGTCTATCAAATATTGGCACTATCTTTCAAAGAGCCATGGACATGGCTTTTTAGGGGTTGCTAAACCAAATGGTGTTGGTATACTTGGATGACATCATAGTTTTCTCCAAGAATGCCAAGGAACACATGGACCACCTGAGGCTAATTTTTGAAAGCTGCAGAGAGTATGGGATTTCATTGAATCCCAAGAAGTGTGTTTGTCATGCATGAAGGTAAGTTTTTGGACCACATCATCTCAAAGGAAGGGTTGTCCATTGATCCTAAGAGAATAAGTTCCATCTTGGCCTTATCCTTTCCAAAGCATAAGAAGGTACTCCAAAATTTCCTTGGAAATATAAACTTCATGAGAAGATTTATCCCTAATTTTGTAATTTTAGTCAAGCCCATCACTGTTATGCTAAAAAATAACTAAGTATTCACTTGGTCAAATGAAGGCATGTCAACATTAGAAGCTATCAAGTTAGCTATTGCTAAAGCACCCACACTTATGAATCCTAATTTCTCAAGGGATTTCATTTTGTATGCTTTTACCCATATTTATAATATATTAGCTATGTTGATGCAAAGAAATGGTGAAGAACTCGATCAGCAATTAGCTTTTTTCAGCCAGGGGCTTAAAGGGTATGAGGTGAGATACACTTTTGTATAAAAATAAGTCCTTGTAGTAGTAGGGAGCCTCAAGAAGTTTAGGACAATGTTATCTAATAGCAGAATCCACCTTATGGTGTCTCATCCTGGAGTAAGAGACTTCCTTCTTAACAAGGACTTGAGAAAAAAAAGAGTTGGTTAGATTACTAAAGTCATGGAGTATGATGTGGAGATCAAGTTCACTAGGTTAGTAAGAGTTAAATGCTTATGTGAATTTATGGATAAGGATATTCATGAAGACAAAGAGGTCATCTTGGACAATATAACCTACAAGTAGATGCACCTCCATCTCATACTAGTTGTTTCCATGATTTGACTCAATTTTTCCTAATAGGTGAGTGCCCTCAAGGTATGGACAAAGCAAAAATAAGGTATTTCAGACTTTAATCTATACCTTATATTTTATTTGATGGGGTTTTGTTTAAAAGACACCTCAATGGAGTGATCTTGAGGTGTGTAGATAATGATCAAGTTGCCAAGCTTTTGGAGCATTTCTATGATGGGCCTATAAGAGGTCATTTTACCCCAAAGACTACTGTAGCAAAGATCATGAGGGTTGGTTACTACTGGCCCAACCTCTTCAAGGACGCTTACCTATGGGTAAGGAAATGTCAAGAATGTGCTCTCTTCATGAGAAATCAAAGGTTAGAAACTCTTCATCTCAATTTAATTCAAGTGGAGCAACCATTCATGTAGTAGGATTTGAATTTCATTGGTATGATCAACCCCCCATCAAGTGCAAGGCATAAGTGGGTACTTATTGTAATTAATTCATTCATTAGGTGGGTGAAATCCATTGCATTAAAGGAAGCTAATGAAAGTGTAGTCTTATATTTTTATGATAGTATTGTGACCAAATTTGGTATTCCATCCACTATCATATCTAATAATGCATTATATTTCCTTGGTTTGAGAACAAATGAATGGGCTCTCAAAATGGGTATCCACCTTAGCACTTCCTCAAACTATTATCCTCAAGGTAATAGACTGGTTAAGTCCACAAATAAAAATTTGTTAAGGGTTGTCAAGAGGATTATGGAGGAGAACCAGAGGATGTGGCACACCAAGTTAAAGACAGTCTTGTGGGCTGACCAGGTAACTCTTAAATCCACTATTAGAAATTCTCCATATGTCCTAGTATATGGAAGGGAGGCTAGGTTACCCATTTATCTTGATCTACCTGCATTAGATCTAGCCCATAAACTAGAGCTACTAGAAGATGAACCTATTAATGTGAGATTGGTATAACTCATAGAGCTTGAGGAGACAAGGGACCTTGCAATGAAAGCATTAGAGGCATATCAAGATCAGGTCAATAAATATTTTAACAAGAAATATATAGAAAGGAATTTTTAGGAAGGAAACTTGGTTCTCAAATGGGACTCAAACAAGGCCAAACTAGGCAACCATAACAAGTTTGATAGCTTGTGGAGTGGTCCTTACTTGATCTATAGATATAAATAGTGTAACACCTTCCAGCTTTCCCAATTAGATGGAGAGGTATTACTAATCCCAGTCAATGGGATTCATCTGAAGCCTTTCTATTAAGAGTTTTTAGCCATTGTATATATTTTTATGCACTTATTTTAGTTTTCTTCTATGTTTTCCTCTAAGTATCTGGTGCACATCATTTCTAGTTGTGTGTTTTCCCCTCCCTAAGTGTCATGGGCATAGTTTGTTCTGTTTCAATTGTCCTTATTACTTCTAGGGAGATTTTCAAAAAGAGCTAGCTTCATGCAAAAGTAGTAACTCCACACCCAATGGATCGAATAAATCACATGAGCTAGGTTCTCAAGCATAGGAGGCATGCTTCCCTATGAATCACAAAAAATGTTGGCCATTTTTTGGCCCACATGTCAAAATTTACCTAAGTATGGAAAGGGAGCTTTCAGGGAAGAAAATGGTAAGCCTTTGGAAGAACTTTAGGTTTTCCATCAGTGACAACTTCGAGTTTTTTTTAAGGCATAGTGAAAATTAGGTTCTAGAAGTGCTTAACTTCTAAATGTTTCATAAGTAGAAGTAATCCAAGTTTACAAACCTAAATTACTCATAAATAGTGTATTTTGGGTTCTCTAGGGAGCACTACTTGATTACTTCATAAGTTGTGAGTAGTCAGAAGCCCAAAATGAGTAAAGGTGCTCAAAAAACCTGATTTGGTTTTGAAAAGTAATACTTATCAAGTTCTTCAAGAGATGAGTCTTTTTCAACAAACTTCGAAGGACATTTTCAAAATGCCAAAGGGTCTTATGAGGGAAAAAGGTACACTTCAAATTTTTTTGAAAGGATTTTTCCTCTCCAAGTGGACAGTTAATTTTCTCAAAGGGTATGTTACCCTTCAAGAGGACAATTTCAAAATTCTTGAAGGGTATATTACCCTTCAAGAGGATCATTTGAAAAAATTCAAAGGGACACACAGAAATCCTGAAGGGTCTTTTACCCTTCAGGAAAGTCCATTGTGAAAACCTTGAAGGGTAGTTTCCAAAGTCGGATGTGGATAAAAAGTCTGAAGGAATTCCTTTGGATAAATTGTTTGAAGAAATTCCTTCAAGAGATTTTCCCAAAATTAATAAGTTGAGAGAGAAGCCCAAGACCAAGTGTTTGAAGGAAATTATGGGCCAATGGACATCAAAATTAGGATAAGCGACTAGCCATTAGAAGTAACTAGGTTTGAAAAGCCTGAAGTCTTAAGGCTTGGGAAGTAGCAAAGTAAGAAGACTTCAAGATGGACAATCTCGAATTAAGTAGGCTTAGAGAACCTAAATTACTCTACATAGAGTAAATTAGGTTTCTCAAAGTAATCTACTTAAAAGGATCTATAAGTGAAGGATCTAATAAAGTATAAAGTTGGAGAGGCCAAAGAACCCAAATTACTCTACATACAGTAAATCAATATTCTCTAAGGGTTTAACTTAAGCTTCATCTTGCAATGCTAGAATTATCATGCAATGAATGGAAGGCTTCCATGTGGCACAATTAGAGCAAAAAGGGCCAATCATAAAGGACAAGTGGCACAAGGGTGTTCAATAAACATGGGAGAGTTTGAGTGATTAGTAATTGGAAGTTATGAAGGCTCCCATCTACCATGGTTTATGGCCTATAATTATCATTCGACACTTAAATGCATTATGCCAAGAAGAAACATTCCAACTACTCACAGCATGATTTTTTAGGCATGCAAAAGAAAGTCTTAAAGATGGGAGGGGCTCAAGAGTATTGGGAAATTATTTGGAATGGTGCATTTATGAACATCAAGGAAGGACAATAGGAGGTGCTAACCATCTGTGACTTCTTCTTTCCTCCCTTTCTCTCTTCCCCTTTTCTTTATAAATAGAGTCCTTGGAGCCTCGAAAGGTATCCCTAGACTGGTGATAAAATAACTCCATGAAAATCATTATGTAATAGACCTTTGAAGCAATAAATATTGTTTTTACCTATCTCTTTGTCTAAAAATTGTGTTGAGTTATCTTGTACACTAATAGCATTGTGAAGAAGCATCCTTCAAACCTTGTTGCCCTTATTTCTTGCTTATTTTTAGGTAATTTCAATTAATTATAGGTTTTAACTCATGATTCTTAGCCATTAATGGATATTTGGTGTGAATTTTGAAATTCCTCTTTGCCTCATGTGTGGTTTAGTAAGCCTATCTTAAGAAATAATTATGCAAGTTAGTTGGTTAGGAGGTTGTGTAAGCCAACTTGTCTTATGTTGAATTAGTGTCTTTCCCAAGCTAGGTGGATCACTTACTTTCTATGCATCACATCCCTTAGCTTATTTTTCTTTTCAATTATTTTCTCTCCCCTTTTCCTTTGCCATTAGTAGAATTTAGTGTAGAAACCCAAAGAACTAAAGTGAAGCAACTGAGGAACTAGCCTCATAAAAAAGTCTAGAGATTCAACCTCATCATAGGACACCCACATTCTAAATTTGTTCCCATGATTAAAGCTAGAAGTGAAAGATCCTAAATAACTTTCTCATAAGGGTGCAAATATAGTCAATAACACTAACCCTATCTTGGATTCCTATGTTACACTTACTGGTAGACACAAAGTTTTTGGCTAATGAGTAAAGTACTTAGATCATCTCATGAAGGTTATTTAAATAAAATTAAAAATAACCTACATCCCCACAACATGTTAACCATTATTTAGGACCCCTTATAGAGCTATCTATCTATTATGAAGATTGGTTACTTGTGTGAAGAAGTAGGTGGTACTAGATGTAATAATGAGACCTCATATCCCAATATACTAGGCTTCCACACCCCAATGCATCTTAGTTCTATCATGAACACAATTTTGGGGTTTGATCTTTGATTGAAACATGAGATGTGCCAAAGAAGAATCATGTATTTTATGTGATTTTTACTTTTGAGTATTCATTTTTAAGTTTTGTTAGAATGATTTGGATTTTAAATTTTATGGATTTTTCTATTCTTCCTTCATATGGATTCGAGAGAACCAAACATGAGTGATATAGATGAATAACAAAAATAAGTTTATACCTTGGCTACAAGAGAGAATCACTTAAAATTATTGTGGCTTTAAAAATTCTTAGACTTTCTCACAATTAAGTATGAAATATTAAGACTAATTATATGCATGCTTAAGATGAGGGAAATAGAGGGGAGAAATGAAGATCATGGGATATCCATGTAATAAATGGTACAATTATGAATATTGTTTCTATTTGGTTATAGTGAAAATAGGATAGTGAAGAGTGTGGTCTAAGAATCATGTCACATAAATAACAAGATTATTCAACAAGTGATAAAATATAAACATCCATATAAATAAAAATCATCCCTAGGTAGGGGAATACAAGTGTTTTCAAAGTATATAATGAGATGTAATTAAAGCATGTATAAATATTTGAAAGTTGTAAAAAAAGAACCTTGAATGTAAAATAAACTTATGTAAAGATAGAGGAAATAGGCAATATAACAAAAGATAAGATATGAATCATAAATGTTATAATGAAGTATGAAATATCAAAAACCACTTGGGTATAAATATGTGGCAAAATATGTCATGGAAAAATAATGTGTTTACAAATTTTGATAGATTTATCAGAGATGCATCCAATAAAAATAGTATTTTGTGAGTTTAAAAAGTACATTTTCCCCTGTGCTCATAAGTATTAGGTCACATTCCTTTTTCATGCAAATTTTTTTTTTTTTTTTCATCTTCACCATTTCATATTTATCCTATTCCCCCTTTCATTGTTTTGCTACAAATTGAAAGTCAAATGTTGGGTAAATAAAACAACTAGGTCATCACCTATAAAACAATTGTTAATGCATCACAAAGATTCATGCATATCCATCATGTTACATCATTTTCATATATCAAAAATCAAAAAAAATACACCCATTTTCATTTTTGTATAAACCATTGTCTATATTCACCCTAGTTACTTGGGGCATCGTGTTTCAACAATCCATTGTATATTCCCACGTTTATCATTTATCATTTATTAGTTGTATATTATATATCATAATAATTTTAGGGTTAATTTTCCTCCATGTGAACCTATGACATTGCTCATGATAGTGTAAAAATGTCTTTTATATTCCTTGTTATAAAAATCCTAAAATATAAAAAATAAAACATTACAAAAACATCCCAAAAATATGTTACACACTTATCTCAACACATCTACCATTCTAGCTAACTTCCACATCATTCACTCATTATTGAGTGGGTCATTCATGCATCTTTTTCATATTAAATGTAAACATTTCATCAATCGTCCACTTTCTTATCACTTCCCATATTGAGAGAACTACATCTAGCATGATATCCCTATATAGACTTTGTCTAGGGTGTATTATGTAGGCAATGCTTAGAGTCATGGGGTCTCTAGGATCAGCTTAGCCATTATCTTCCCCATCATCCATTTCCCAAAAAATGGATTAGCTTCTCTTTATGCTTCCTCATCGATTATTCGGTATTTAACCTAACTCTTGGCTACAATTGTAAAGTTCTTGTATAGAATGTTAAGTCTTTGCTTACATCTTTTTCTACTTAATCCTTTATGTGTTTTCTATCCTTATCCATTAAGTTGGTTATTTATCCCTTTTATATCCTTAATCATTATTTTGGTTATTTATTCATTTTTCTCCTTAACCATTAAGTTGGTTATTAATCCATTTTATCTTTAAACTTTCAAATGGTTATTTTCTTTTTGTTTACTTTTTCCATTATGATTATTTTACTTCAGTATGTCAATTGTTTATCTTTCAAATGATTCCTATTTTTTCATTTGTTTGTATGTCATTTTTTATTAATATTGTTGCATCAACATTTGGTGTGTTTGTATCATTTAGATTCATTTTATTTTCAAATCTTACTTTTCTTGTTTTATTTTTTTTGTGTTTAAAAAGTATATTTTGTGAAATGCATAATAGTATGGTTATGGTCTTTATATATTATTACGTACTTTAATTTTACATAATTTATTCTTTCTTTAGTTCAAGTCCTAAGAAATAAACATTCATCATGATTATTCAATATAATTAGTGGTAATGTGTTTTATGCTATATTAAAAATCAGGTTGCTCAAGACTCTTTATTGCTAAAAATCCAATGCAAATAATGAAAAAAAAGTGAAGAATCTATGTCACATATTAATCCATGCATTAATAAATACATTCATACATCACATAATCCACAATCCATATGCTGAAAGAATTAAAAACATGATATCATAAATTAAAATGTAGGAAATATAACTAGTGCTCTATATATCCATATGTCCATCAACCATTAATAGGTCCATATAAAATCCATAAACAATCTATAATGTCCATCCAAATAATATAAAATATCATAATAATCATGAATATATATTTCAAATGCATCTATATAAAATGCAACATCGCAAATTATATATATACATTGATGAACCAATCCATCATCTAAACATTGTGTCATGAATAACTTTAACTTTCATTATCAAATTCATAGATAACTCATCTATGAATTCATTTTGATCAACTTTAAGCCCTAATAAATTACATTCAATGAAAAAATTTAAAAATAAAATCCAACTCACCAGAGGCCCACACCTCTCAGGGCTCTAAAATCTCCTCACTCACTCTACACAATGCTCGTGGTGTGGAATGCAGTCTATTTTTCCTCCAAGACCTCAAAGAAAATCTCTCCAATCCAATTTTATTAGAAAATATTTTTCAAAATCAAATTTAAAAAAATGAATTTATATACCCCATTTATTCTATTTATATGTTTACCCCATTTCAAAAAAAATCCCCCCATCCCTCTATTCTACTCATTCTTCATCCATTTTGACATCAAATTTTAAGATACATTAAACCAACCTATTTTAGCTTTTTCTCAAAATCTTGAAACATTCAATTTGTGTAAATTTATCTTTATAATTTTAAACTCAATATATATTTAGATTAAAAACTTATTATCATTTGGATATATCATTCCCACCACTACTCAATTGATCCCTACATCATTAACAAACATTAAGCGTGCGATCTCCAAATGGTACAACATATTATTTTTTTTTATCAACACTCTAGTTTTGATTAAATAAGGGCAACCTCTTTACATGACCTAAATATTTCAATTTTGACATAAATTCTATAATAAGTTGATTTGTTTCTCATCCAAATCATTTTTTTAATTTCCTCTTTTCAATAATTTTGAGTGTTTTTTTGTTTTATCACACAAAACCTGAAGGGGGCATCATCACACTCATCTTCATTCATTTGGGGCAACTTTTTCCTTCTTAATCATCAGTGTTCTACTTCTTCTACTATTATTCAAAACATTATTTCTTCACAACACTTTCAAATAGGGGAAAATTTAGACACCTAAATTATATTTAGTGTCAAAATGCACCTAAAACCTAGTAATCATTCTTCTTAATATAATTTATGACATCTCCCTCCAAATTTAAAAAATTGAATAAATCAAATTAATCAATTGTGCACACTTTTAAATCCTTATTTAAATATAAAATATAAATTTTACACCTCACCCAACATCTTCCAAATTATTCTCCCTCACATGTTGACTCACGCCAACCAAACCCACAACTTCCTTTGAGTCATCCCTTGAGTTGTCAAAAGGTTTGACTCATTCTTGTTGACTCAGCTAATCATTCTCATACTTTTCTCAACCATTTTAAATAGTCATCATCCTCATAGGTAAGGACTCATTATCCACCATTAATTATTTGGATCATTTAAGAAATCCAAATAATCCTCCACCATTGGATCTTCCTCCAAAAAACTATAAATAAGCTTGAAAACCATCATTTATCGATCCTGACTTATGTTAATGAAGTGTTATTCAATTCACAAGTGAATCAAAGGGAATTAAATCATCCAAACAAACTTTTGAACCAAAATATTATCTGTTCTCCTTTGTATTAGAAGAGTGAGCAACCACATTATTGAAGAGTAAATCAAGTTTACATCGTAATGGAGGAAATTTTCATATTTAATGTATAAGTTTGTGTTTAAGGTTTTATTTGTTTATTTCTCTATCTTAGGTCAAGCATTAAATTTTATAGAAAGAATAGTAGGTAAATCATTAATGCTTCCATGGTACTAATTATAAATACATGCACTTAATGAATGGTGATGGTTCAACTATGTTCATGTATTAATTATTATGTTTTTGTATTCAGATTAGGGAGTGGAGGGGACACAACTTGTGATCAATCAATCTACATAGGCACTAATTATTTTTTAGGAAATAAATAAAAACATGGGATTTTCTACTAAACAAATTCACTTTGTCAATTCATTCTTTATAAGTTTACATTTCTGCTAATGAATACTTAGTTACCAGTTGAAGAGTAACACAACCAAGCAATTTATAGACCACTGCATTCCCCATTGGGATTCATTTTCACTATTAAAATAAACCCAACCATAATTATAGTTTGTGCTCCATAAAAATAATAACAAACCTAATCAGCCAATTTACATGCCACTTCATTCCTTCTTTGTATTCATTTTTCATTAATGACAATAAACTCACTCATGATTATAATGTGATTCTTAAAAATAATAGTCATGATTACACCATGTACAACTATAGTGAATGTTAGTATTATCTGTTATATGGTTTATACCTTTTTTTGGGTATTTAGTGCCTTCTCGATTATCAAAGCAAAAAATTATGATCTTTCCACTACATGATAATTTGGTTTACCATTGGTTTTGGGCAATAAAAAAATTTAAACTTAAGCTCATAGATTTTTTTATTTCATCAAATTTCTATTTGAGTTCATTTTTGTTCATTTTGAGCTAATTTTTTCTTAAGGGTTATTTTTTGTGAATTTTAATGCTCATTATGCCTCTAAATAGATTTTAACACATTTTATCCATCAATTAGTTTGTCTACTTACCTGTATATATGTATTTTTGGTGACTTATCTATCTAACCATCTTAATCTATTTAATCTCAACCCAAATAAGAAGTGAATAAGATAGTATTCAATGTTATAGCATCCTCAAAAGCTATAATTTATGAACGAGTCTCCTTAAAATGTTTATCCTCTTTATACATTATGCATATAATGTAAGTTTTACCAACACTCAAGATGCTCTATAAGTTGATTGATTTGAGATAATTTTAAGACTATAAGCTTATAGTCTCTATTTTTTTGAGTGTTAGATATAAAATTATGCTACAGTAGATCCAAATATGGAAATGGCATCAATAATTGGGGTGTCTTCTCTCATATCCCTGGTATTAATAACTTTATAATTATTTTGATATTATTTCTATTTAATAAAAGTGATTTATTTCTTTTTAACTCAATTGTAAGTTTAAGTTTATGCTAATTTCTTGTTCACTGTATATTTAGATATGATAAAAAAATAATAACAAAAACCGTACATTCTCTTTTTATAAATATCTATTTTTTGGTGCACTTCTTCAACACAGTTTGGACATTAAAAAAATTGTATAATCCTTAGTTTTGAGTGTACAATTTCACTTTCAAATATCTGGGCATCCAAATGTGGGATCATCCCTATAAAAATACAAACTTTTTCAAGGTTCTAGATAAATTTAAATATACCTTGCATATATGGACACATCGACAAGAAGACTAGCACTACAAGCAATCCTAGTAAATGTAAAAATTATGCTCTTCATGTCCTCAAATGGTGGTATCCAAAAATTTGATCAACTTTAAATAATTTTTATTTTTTAGTAGGGATATAGGAATAGCCAAAATGGCATCTTGTAGATTGGATAGCTATATGTAAACATTATCTGTGAGGAATCCATCATATATGGATCCTCAAGCTCATTATTTATCCCCATTAAATCATTATATTATGGCTCCATCACATCAACAACAATATCAAAATTATGTGGATCCAAAAAAAAATGATTGTCATGATCATATGAAATTCACCCTCCCTCATGATTTTCTTCAATAGAAATATATGACCCCATAATTACTTCTACTACATTATTCTCCATTATAACATTTGGCACATTAAGAACATCCATTGTATTTTTTTCCATAAACCTTTGCATGTCAGGATGTTGCAATTATTCAATGGTTGCTTGACAATCAAGAAAGAGTATTTATTATCTATGACCTAAAAATTCTAACTTTAACCAGTATTGAAAACTTTGTCCATTTTCATGTATTCAAGGTAGTATTCAAATGATAAATATTTATATTTTTATATAACATTTTTATTTAAGGTAAAAGTGGGTTTTGAAGGGGCCCTACCTATACAAATAAAATCCAGGCAAGGTCAAAAACCTTATAGACATATATTTTGATATAATGTTGCCTTTATTGTATTTCATTATAGAAACATGCTGATTTTAAATATGGAAAATATATTTTTTAAACAATAAATAGAAATCATATTGGAGGGCATGCAGGTTTCCTTGCAATAGGATTTAATTGCACTAATATTTTTTCAAATTGGTTTCAAAAAACCTACTCTTGTTGTGAGTGATTTCTTCATTTACTCAGAAAAATTGTTTTCATTAAATGCTTTATTTTCTTAATGAAATCATATACCTAAAGAAAAAACATTATCTAGGTACAACACAAGGAGGAAATGAAACAGACACGTAGTCTTTTAGGATAGTGAGCTAATAACAAAACTATTATGTTACTAATCCTTGATATAAATCATCACATGTTTAATTTACTAAATAAAGCTTACAACAATTTCCATAGGGTTTCAGATGGTGATGGTACTATTAACCAAGTTGACCGGCATCAATTTTTGTTATATTCAGAGATACACTATTTGCTAGTTGAAGTTAGTAGTTTTCCTGATTTTTATGAAATCAAGAATTTGGTGTAGACATTACGTAATAATTTCTCATATTTTCAAGGCTTCTTAGCCACAAATTTAATATATCAAATCAGATAGTGGGGTGTAGATAAGGATGTGAAAGTGTTGCCTTGTACTCTATTGATATCATTTGCACATCTAAATGAAATGGTTTCATGTGCCATTTGCATGGATTCTTTTCAACTGTAATAAAATGCATGTCAGTTGCCCTACCAAAAAAACCACATTTTTCATTCTCATTGCATTCTACCATGGTTGGAAAGGAAAAATATATGTCCATTGTGCAGGATGGACATACCTAGCCTAGTATAAATGAAACATAGATGTTGGAAACCACACATTATGAAACATGACCTTCTTTCGGAAATTGCAACCTATTTTTGTTTATTTCCCTCACATTATGTGACTCCAATCTTATTTTTGTATGGAAATTTTTTTATTAAGATAATCTAAAGCTTCATCATAGGGTTGAAATTATATTTGACATTATATGGAATCCATGCTAAATATTTTGAGAACTCTTTATTGTGAAAGAGCTCTATATATATTTTTTATTATTTTACAAGTATTTTGATTCAAAAGAAAACCATATCAAAAAAAATTCCAATGTGCTAACCATTTAACATGGCTTAATTTTTTTATTGTAACTTTAAAGCAAAATTTACTCAGTTATCAAAGACACCAAAATAGAAAGTTTTATTAAATCATTGTTTAATTATTGATTTATTTTTAAACGGTGCTTTTGATAGTAGATAATACATCTGACATGGTCTACTTTTAAAAATTACATGTATGTTTTATACACATATAATATCCCTAATTTAGTTGATACACACTATAAATAACTCATTATATTTATAGAGTGCCATCATAACTACATTAATCTATTTATTTTCTTCATGAAAAGCACATCTAATAATTATGAAGCAACTACATTTTATTGTTTATTTTTTATATGAAATAGAACACTTTTTAAGTCTATAACTCCTAAATGCCTCAAGTTAACTCAAACAACTTACATCACAATTTTTAATGCAATTGGCACATTGAATATATTAACAAGTATACATGTTATGTTATAGCTACTACATGAACAATTTATACGTGTCATATTCTCAGCAGTAAAATATAATTTGACTATCTTTGACCCCTTTAATAGTGTTGTGGAATCTATGACCCATCATCTCATATGTTATTTTTTATGGTTGTTAATATTATATTTAAAATTCATTTATTAAATGCGTTTTGAAGATACTTGTGGGGAGGGTTGAAGAGGAGAGGATTAAGTCTTCCCATGGATCCCTTTTTCTTTTCTAAAAATTATAATCATTATAAATAATTTTGGATATGATCCCATTTTTAGTAATTTGGTTGCACCCATTATTTAAAATAAGTTATTACTTTATTTATTTTCTAACAAAGAAAAAATTGTATGAATGGGAAAAATAAAATGGAATTTATAATAAAATGGGTCCACGGATTGGGACATAATGTATGTCAGGAATCTAGAACAACAAACATACTCTAATTCCACTATTAGGATCTAGGAAGCACAATTGATTACCAAGCAACTAAACATGTGGAATTAACCAGAAGTAATAAGTAACTAGAATTTAGAAATAACACAGAATATGAGAGACAATACCCAATTGTATTAATACTCTTCCAGAAGGAAATGCAACAAAAAAGATGCCATAGTCTTCTTCCTTACACACCTCTAGGGCTCCCACACCTCTAGGGCATAAACAGTAAATCTCTTCAAGAGTTATCTCTCTTGTAATATCAATTACAAACACAACTCAACACACAGAGCTGTCAACCAGTTAGTAACAAAATTGGTAGTACACTGAGTACACACCACACTCCAAGTACACAATCATACTTCAAGTAGATCTCCCTGATCTTGCACCTTGTTATGTTTCCCTTCACCTTTGACCTTGCTATCCTGAAAATCCACCTTAGACCTTGCACACACAAACACCTGCAAATCAATGATCTTACTAACACATGTAGATCTCCAAATGTGGCCTTGCACACCTGTCGACCAAGATCCTACACACATGAAGAACCCTTCTGATTCTCCAAACCAGCACCCCTGTGGATCTCTACCAAAACTTGCACAACCTGCAGCTCTACCTGATCATACACACTTGGCACCCCTATGGAACTAGGAGGAACACACCTTGCTCTCTTCCCTCTGAAGGAGCTAACCTTGCTCAACTCAACTAGAACAAATTTAAATATAGCCCATGAGTCTCTTATATAGATCTCATGCAAAAAATAATTAGACATCTAATTACAATAATTAGATCCACATCTCAAGACTAAAATTAGCCTTTCAACATGCAAACAACCAGTTTGTTAACTAACTATTCCTAAACTAGCAGTTCTGGAACCGCACAGGTGACTGACATCGGTCCCTGTCTGCCTGGAGATGACCAACATCAGCTGTCCTGATCGATGTTGGCAGCTTCCTGTCTACACTTGATCGATGTCGATTGGCCTGACCAATGTTGGTGACTGTGACACTTAGCAACCTCCTCCATGTCTGCATCAGTGAAGCTTTTAGCTCCACAACCTAACAATCTCCCACTTAGAGATAAAAATCTACACTGTACCTATACTTTTACACCATCTAATTTGTTTCCTAGCTTGTATCCCTCTTCAAGCTCAATCTTGAAGACCAACCACCACACAACCTATGGTGTAACCCCTGTCATCCAAGTAACCTACCATATCCAAAGTGCCTGACCCTACATAGCATGAATCCCTACTGCTGGTCCCTCCCAGATACCTGAGAACCCACTGAACTGCTTTCTGGTGCTTCCTTCCCATATTGACTACAAACTTTTTGATAGCACCCACTGCTTGGGCAAACTCAGGGAATACACATGTACTCAACCTCATCATGTGATTGGGGACCTTGTTCTGTGAACTGTCCATCTATAGGTGTGCTTGCCATTCTGCATCCTACACTACCTTCACACAATCATCCTATGACAACATCAACTTGTGATCTTCCCTATCTCTAGGATTAATCATGCCAAATAATTTTGCTGCTCCCAAATTCTTCATGGCACACCACTGAACTAACCTTACCTTTAGCTTGGCAAAACCCTGTATGTCTGAACCTACAAAAAGCATACCATCCACATATAGTAATAGGATAATTTCATGACCATCATCCACTTGGTAAGATAAACACAATGGTTACAATGACACTGACTAAAGCCATGATTTGTCATCCACCTGTCAAACCTATACCACTGTCCTGTAGCTTCCTCAAGACCATATGACCTGGCCTTCGGTCTCACGTATCCATTCTCTCTATTCTTTAACCAAGGAATCCATTCATCTTTTAGTGCTTTCATACTAGTTGGCAACCCTACCAAATCTTTTGTTTGGTTCTACATCCTAAGAATCAATTTCCTCATCATGCCATGCTCCCACTGTTTCCTAGATCCTTCCTACTCTATAGTGAGCAACTAGTATAAAGAAGAGGAATAATGAATTTGAGGCTTACTTACCCTTTCAGTCCTCCCCATAGGTGTTTGAGACTCCTTGACAGCTTGTTGTCCACACAAAATTTGTTTCAGTGACTGACCTCGGTCACCACACAGTCTGCATCCGACCGATGTCGGTTCCATGTGACTATCTAGGTCACTGACGCCGGTTATCCTACTGACGTCAGTCTCCACCTACCCGACACCACTGACTTTGCTTGTCTACACATGACCGATGTCAGTGCCTATCTATTCGACGCTGGTTACCTCTGACCGACACCGGTACCTGTGTTTTTCCTATGAGTGATGACTTTTTAC
Organism: Torreya grandis; assembly: GCA_037957365.1. Taxonomy (NCBI): domain Eukaryota; kingdom Viridiplantae; phylum Streptophyta; class Pinopsida; order Cupressales; family Taxaceae; genus Torreya; species Torreya grandis. The sequence goes on along the minus strand of JARHVA010005199.1, from coordinate 1,156,342 downwards.
CCATGAGCTTACTTTGAATCATACCCATGTCCAAACTACCCTGCTCAGAAGTATCTAGCCTCCTCTACTGATCTCTATCCATCATCTCCTCTAAGAACACCAAGGCTTTCCAATTCTTAAGTTTGTCAAATACATCAGACTTCCTCTTAAGAACATGCATCTCTTTCTTGCTCATGTGACCAAGCCTACAAAGCCACGTCCTTGCAATAGAAGAAGAATCAGTAATACAAACAAGTAGATAAAGAATACCTACTTTCTTACCACATGCTAATTCAATTGCATCCACTATGAGAGTTCTTATGCATCTCTCATCACCCAACTTTCCTGAAGCAATTAGCCGCATCTTCAAGACTGGGACCTGCATGACCTTCTTCAACACCCATGTGTTGGCCGCCTGTAATTTCAGCTGCACTTCCCCTTTGCCAATACTTTGACAAGGCACACCAACCCCTCTATTTGGGGCTGCATGGAAAGAGGCAATAGAATCTATAAACCAAGATTCTACTTTATCCAAGGAACATCCCAGAGCATCCTGTGCAACAACACTTGCAACATCTACTTCTTTAGTTCCTTCATGCTGATCTTCTACCAACCAATAATATTTCTTTACCTTCTCTTTCTTTCCATAACACCGTAATTGACCATTCATGCTTTTCAATTCCTCCATTCTTAGCTTACTTTCTTCTACCATTGTTATACTCCCACTTAATTAGAAACCCCTGAGAGTGACCTGTAACCAAACACAAACCCTACTCCCTACAACCTTATCTCTGATACCAATTTGTCAGGAATCTAGAACAACAAACATACTCTGATTCCACTATTAGGATCTAGGAAGCACAATTGATTACCAAGCAACTAAACATGTGGAATTAACCAGAAGTAATAAGTAACTAGAATTCAGAAATAACACAAAATATGAGAGACAATACCCAATTGTATTATTACTCTTCCAGAAGGAAATACAACAAAGAAGATGCCATAGTCTTCTTCCTTACACACCTCTAGGGCTCCCACACCTCTAGGGCATAAATAGTAAATCTCTTCAAGAGTTATCTCTCTTGTAATATCAATTACAAACACAACTCAACACACAGAGCTATCAACCAGTCAGTAACAAAACTGGTAGTACACTGAGTACACACCACACTCCAAGTACACAATTGTACTTCAAGTAGATCTCCCTGATCTTGCACCTTGCTATGTTGCCCATCACCTTTGACCTTGCTATCTTGTAGATCCACCTTAGACCTTGCACACACAAACACCTGCAAATCAATGATCTTACTTACACATGTAGATCTCCAAACGTGGCCTTACACACCTGCCAACCAAGATCCTACACACATGAAGAACCCTTCTGATTCTCCAAAATAGCACCCCTATGGATCTCTACTAGAACTTACACAACCTAAAGCTCTACCTGATCATACACACTTGACACCCCTATGGAACTAGGAGGAACACACCTTGCTCTCTTCCCTCCGAAGGAGCTAACCTTGCTCAACTCAACTAGAACAAATTACAATACAGCCCATGAGTCTCTTATATAGATCTCATGCAAACAATAATTAGACATCCAATTACAATAATTAGATCCACAGCTCAAGACTAAAATTAGCCTTTCAACATGCAAACAACTAGTTCATTAACTAACTGTTCGTGAACTAGTAGTTCTGAAACTGTATAGGCGATCGACATCAGTCCTTGTCTGCTTGGAGATGACCGACGTCGGCCAATCCTAACTGATGTCGGTAGCTTCCTGTCTACACCTGACTGACGCCGGTGATTGTGACACTCAGCAACCTCCTCCATGTCTACATTAGTGAAGCTTTTAGCTCTACAATCATACAATGTACAAATGTTCCAAAAAAATTTGACTCTAAACCAATGGGTGATCATTACATGTCACTTTAAGAGATACACTACAAAGTTCAAAGCCTATGATATTTAAGTAGGAGGTCACCATGGATCACTTCCAAAGGTAGTATTCAAATCAAAATGATCCAAGATCATGCCACATGGATAATGATTATGCTCCATAAATGTTAAGCTAGACTAGATGTTTATCAACTTGTCAATTTTTTACGAATTAATAAATTTTATAAGATGAAATTTCAATTAATTTATTCATATATGGATATTTTTAACTCAACTACAATGAAAAAATCACCAAATATTAGAATAGGCAACCTCTATTTTTATGTACATCATAATAAATAATGGAATGCAATGAATTTTCAAAGATAAAAACACATATCTAATGTTATCATAATTATACAACCCTAAAGCGAGTATTTAATTCATAATGATCCATTAGTAAATTATGTAGTTAATATTTTTCATGAATAAAAATATTAAATTGAGATGTGTTAGTCTTCCAACATTGAAAATGTACATTCACTATAATGCATTGGTAACAATTATTGGAATGGTGATGTATGTTTGATGTGTTAAGGACTTGGGTTCACTGAGTTTATTTTTTATAAATACTTTGTATTGAGAGATTTTTAAGGGAGGAGAGAAAAAGAAGTGAAATAGAGTTAGAATAAAATTTTGTTACATTTTTTGGATAAATTGTGAGATTTAATTGTGATGGTATTTATTAAATTGAAACTTTTCTTATAGCTAATATGTTTTAGTTGTTTCTTAAGATGTTAAATGAAAATATTTGACTTATGTCTTTTCTGTGTGAATAATTCATATTGGACTAATATCATTCTGACTATTTTCTCTTGTGAATTGTGCCTACTAATATAATTTATATGGTTGAATGAGCATAACTATTTTTCCATAATTATATCATCCCATAAAATTCTATATGAAAATTGGTTCACTTTATTTATTCTTTGACTCTGGCCCTGTATTTTTCCAAATTTGAGTGTTCACTATAATTGGTAGAAATCATTTGTCTCAGAAATAGGTTAAATATTGTATGAGCTCAATGAAAAGAATGATTATTTTTTTAATATAACATTCTTTCTTCATTACCTTATTTTTTATTTTCAATTTATTTATGAAATCTGGTCACATTTGTATAGTTTAGACTAAATTCATTATGTGTATTTATTTTTTATTTTGAGATATTTAATGGTTGGGTGAGTGAAATTAAATCAAGTGTGTAAATTTTCCATCCAATATTAAGGTCATAAGCTCTCAAATATCTTCCACCAATAGAGACTATTAGAGATCCATCATGTGCAACTCATACCTTGGAATAAATTTCTAATAGTTATAAAATGAGAGGGTAAAAAATTCAACCTATAGTGTGCATAAGACACACATCAACAAGTACATTATCCTTTCTACGTGTTTTTTCATTCTAAGTCCCTATATTCTATAATATAGGAGTTGTCAGTATTCTAAAGGAAAGAAATGAATTCAAGAATATATTTTTGACCAAAAAATATGTTTTTTAAATAAAATATTTCTCAAAATGTGTACATTTTTTAAAGAAGAATTTTTTTATTTTTGAAATATATTAATTTCATGTATTTTTAGAAGGTGGATGTAAATTCTAAGCAAGGTCAAACTAATTTGTCTTCACCATGATTTAAATCTTCACACCATATATAAATTATGCAATTATATGAAAGTGGTAAAATAATAATCCATATATTATAATATAATTAAATATTTATCTTCAAAGGAGTCTAAAGTGTCTTTTTTATATATAGGTGGGTTTTTTTTTATAACTAGGTGAATCAAGATTTATATATAGGTGAAATTATTAAGCCTAATCATGAAAATGAAAAAAAATCAAAGCTGATTAATGATAGAGACATTTGAATTGGAATGCAAAGATGAGTTAGTGTATAATGACTATGGTTTAGTTTGTTCAATAAAATTTGAGTCCTACGATATAACACAATTGTTTCTATTACCAAATTTTTGTTTCTTCCTTTATGTTTGTTTTATTTCTTATTTTGCATTTTTACCTTCCATTCCACTAAGATGTGGCATCTAATATATAGGGTCTTAGGATATTATCCTATATTAAAATATGTGAGACTTATAAATTTTATTAAAAAATTATTTGAATACTTTACTATTATTTCATAAACCCTGATTTTTTAATCCCTAATAACGTAGTAAATCCTAATTTTATAAACATTGATTTTATGATATTTAATAATTCATAAAACCCTTATTTTCTATACCCTATATATCAAATCATACATCATGCACATGAATTATTTTTAAAAATATGTTTGCAACAAAATTTTATTTTATAAACACTTTTTTTTATAAACCCCAACTTTGTAATTCCTATTAATGCAAAAAATAATATTTTTTTATTCCTTAATAATATAACAAAACCTAATTTTTAAACCCTAATTTTTAAATCCTTTATAATGAAACAAACTCTAATTTTTTAAAGCCAACATTTTTGTCCCTAATATATAATAAACCCTAAATTTATAATCCATGATAATGTTTTAAACATTAATTTTTAAAACCCTAATTTTATAATCCTTAATTATACAACCCCTAATTTGTAAATATATTTTTGTAAAACCCAATTTCATAATCCCTATTAATGTAACAACCCTTAATTTTATAAACATTATTTTCACAAACCCCAACTTCATAATCCCTAATAATGCAACTAAATCTAATTTCATCAAAAAAATATTAAATTTTATAAACTATAATTTTCTAATCCTAATGAACCCTAATTTTATAAATCATATTTCCATAAACCCACAACTTCATAATCTTTAAATAATGAAAAATTTAAATGTCGAAGCATACATCATTCATGTGAATGTTTTGAAAAAATGTATGTGATATCATAGAATGAGATTATTTTAGGATACAACCACCTTATGGAGATGACTAAAGCCATAAATGACTTGCACAATAAGAGGTTATATAGGTTACTCAGAATTAAATGTTTTGAATTATTCTTGTTTAGGTTGTTCGTATTTTCTCTCAACCTAAGAAGCATCACTTGTGTTCTACATGTATACAACCATGTAGGCCTAGTGCATGACATATGTAATTACTTCTCTTGAACACCAATTTCCTTATGAAACCATAATTTTTAATTCCTATAATGAAACAAACCCTAATTTCATAAACCTCAATTTTTAAATCCTTAACCTTTATTTTTTGAATCATAATATAGTAATCTATAATAGTGTAATAAACCCTAATTTCATAAACCCCCTAATTTCATAATCTTATATAATGCAACAACCTATAACTTTTTAAACCATAAATTTGGAAGCATACATCATATATATATATATATATATATATATATATATATATATATATATATATATATATATATATATATATATTGTTGGATAAAATTTATGATTTATCATGGAAAAAATGGTTTTGAAGCACCAAAACCTTATGGAGACAACTACAACCACAAATGACATGCTCAAGAGGAGGTTACTTGGGTTCCTTAAAATTAGTTGTTAATTAATTATTATTTAAGTTCTTATTCTTTTCCCTTGACCTAAGAAGCCTCACTTTTGTTTTATTTACATACAATAATGCATGCCAAGTGCATAAACATAGCCTCTCTTCTTTGGAATCCCTAAATATGTAATATAAATTAATTTTTTAGTATGTAATAATGCAAATACCCTTAATTTTTAAATCTAATAATGTAGCAAATCTTAATTTCATAAACCCTAAATGTGGAAGCATGGATCATTCATGTGAATTATTTAAAAAAATGTATTTGTTATCATGGAATGAGATGATTATAGGACTCAAAAATATTGTGGAAATGATTACGAACCATAAATGGCATGCTTAAGATGAGGTTACTTGAGTTCCTTATAACTAAGCATTGTGAATTATTCTTGTATGCTTTCTTATTCTTTTCCCATGACCTAGGAATCCTCACCAATGTTCTATTTACATGTAACATTGTTATCCATCACCATTCCCACAATGTTTTCCACCCTATTCCCACACAATTCTCAAACCCATTATCCACTCCATTCCCCACACCAATCAAATCTTATTCTAACATTCCTTAACACCATTCCCAATCACCTTTCCCCACCATGTTCCCCAACTCATTCACCATATAAATCCCACATTATTAACCACATAACCACCACCCAATTTCCCACCTTTTTTCCATGCTACTCATTGTCCCATCCCACACCATTATCCACCTCATTCACACACTATTCACCACACCAATCCCCACACCATTTTCCATATAGTTCACCACTATGTTCCCCTAGAAACCATCTCCCTTTTCCTCGCCATTCCCATGCCATTTCACACTTCATTCCATCATTATTCACCACATCAATATGCATACCATTTCCTACCTTTTTTCCCATACCATTCACAACCCCATTCCCAAACCATTCTCCACCTTTTTCTTACATTTTTCATTACACTAGTCCCAACGTTGTTTCCCACCACATTATAAAATTATTTCCCTCCTAATTTATACACCATTTCACACTTTGTGTCCCATATTTTTCATCACCCCTTTCCTAAATTAGTTCCCACCCCTTTCACATCTCATCCCATCAATGTTCCCCAACCCATTTTCCACCTAATTTCCTACATCATTCCTTGTTAAAATCTTATTCCAAATCTCATTCCCTTGGACACAATTCCTTATGTATGCTCATTCCCTATCATTTTTTCTCAAAAAATATCCACATCACTATTCCCAAACCCTTCCCCACACTATTAACCTCATTCACCACCCTATTCATACACCATTCACTGCACTATCTTTTAGATGCTTAGACACAAGATTCTAAACAGCATTCCCCACATCATTCCTTGTTAAAATATTGTTTTGAAATATTTATTCCAACCCCATTATTTTTCAAGCACCATATCCAAAAAAATTAACTATAATATTTCCCACCTCGTTCCCCACACACCATTTTTAACATCATCCACCTATCATGTTTGTTCTTAAATCCCATTCACCTCACCATTCACAAACACTATTTTATACCATGTTCCCAACATCATTCCCCACATATTTCCCCATAATTTTTTTTTTAATGTTCCCTACGCCATTCATCATTGCATTCCCCACCATGTTCCCCATAGTGTTCCTTATTAAAATATTTCTCACCTAGACACCATCCCTCATTTATGCATGTTCCTGAATCCCATTCATCAAAACATTTCCCACCCTATCCCCACCTCATTCCTACATGTTTTCCCATCCTATTCATGCTAATTGACCTATTTTATAGACCATTTCTATATCATTCCATGTTTTAAGCCCATTATAAAATCTCATTCCTATAGAAACCATCCCATGTTAATGCATGTTCCCCAACACTATTCCCCATCATAATCTCCACACTATTTTCCATTCTATTACAAACATTATGTTTCATCTCATTCCTACATCATCCACCACACTATTTCTTATATGTTTGCATACACCATTCTTGTTATAATTAGGTTACCAAATGTTATTTCCCACTCCATTCTTTTACTAAACACCATTTCCAACATTACTCCACAAATTTTTTTCTAGGCACATTCCCCACATAGTGTTTATAACACCATCTCCATATTAAGTTTGTTCTTAAATCTCGTTCACCACATCATCACCAAACACCATTCACCACATTGTATTCCACCATATTCTTAAAATATATCCCTAACACCATTCTCCACAAGGTTCCTCATCTTATTTGACACATTATTCCCCATCATGTTCTCCTTAGTGTTCTTTGTTCAAAAATCATTCTTAAATCCCATTCCTCTAGACACCATCCCACATTCTATCTTATTCCCAACTATTTTTATCACACCATTCACCACCCCACTCCTACATCATTCAAAAAATCATTCCCCATACTATTTATCACCTCATTCCCATAAAAATATTGGAATGAGATGATTATAAGACTCAAAAATATTGTGGAAATGATTAATATCCATAAATGATATTTGTGAGATGAGGTTAATGTTGACCATTTTGATTCTACAAGCCAAAATCAGTCTCCTTCTTCCCCTACTATTTTGAGCCAATTAAAATTTGGTTTTGCACAAGTCTTTCAAGCAAAAAGATGAACCAGTTCAAAGAATGCAAGGCTTTTACAAAGCTTCTTCAGACTTTTGGTAGAATAAATTCATAAGGAAAGAGACTATAAATGTTCAAGACACTTTTCCTTAAGGTTGGAAAAAGTTGTTCGATGTTAGGGCTCAACGACATGATCTTTCCAAGAGCTTTGAACTTTGAACCTTGAACTTTGAACTTTGAACCATTTTTGGTTCAATCAGTTGGTTCAATGAGTAGGTTCAATCAGTTGGTTTAATCATAAGATTCAATCAGTTGGTTTAAATTAGAAGGTTCAAAGTGTTTGGTTCAATGAGTTGGTTCAATGGATTAGTTCAAGCGGTCATTTCAATGATATATCTAATTCACAAGGGAATCGAATGGATGTGACTCCTTGTAGAACACAAAGTGTTGAACCATTGAACCATTAAACCATTGAACTCTAAAAATGGTTCAAGTTCAATCAGAGGGTTCAATGATAGAGACCCAAACAAATAAAAGGCTGAAGGAAGGAAAGTTGAAGGAATTGACCAAATGGTGATGGGCGCATGAACGTCAACTTTACGACAATGAAATAGTTGTTGATCTTTAAATGCTTAAGCATGAACCTAAAGGAATTCAAAGGCCTTCAAGCTAAAAGGAAGAGACTACCGAGAAAGGAGCCCAAAGGGCTCAGATTGCTAGGAGTTAAGGGATGATAAAAGACAAAGCCAAAAAGAAACAAAATAATGAGATATGGATAAAATAGCCTGAGTGGGAAAAGGGAGGTGTTGGCAAGAGAGTTATTCCATTAGTTGAAATATTCTCCACTAAGTGGTCATTAAAGAGTCTGAATAGTGAATACGCATCAATTTTTTCCACACTTTGCATTAATGAGTAGACAAACTGCGTGAATGTATTGAAGGAGCGGTCTTGTTTGCAGACATAAAGGTGTAACCCATGCTTTCACAATAATTTTAAATGCCCAAAATCAAAATTGGAGCTGACACAGCATCCTCTTTTAAGTAGTTTCCTCTTCCCAATGCTCTCAATGCACATGGGCCACTTGTAAAAAGGTGTCAAAGTCTTTTCCAAAAGTGATCCATTACTTCTTCCCTCTGGATATATATTTGTAACTTCTCATTTTTGGAGGGATCTCTCAGCTTGTATGGCATAGCCTTGTAGGAAATTTACCTTGAATCAAAAAGAAGCATTTTTACATCCATTTTGAGCTTACACTTTCTTATATGTCTATGGCTTTGTCCTATGTTAAGTCATTTTCCTTTATGCTTTCATAGAATGATTCTAGCATGTCTAGAGTATTGTGAGTTCTTCCTTTGCATGTTATCTAGAAGTGTCCCTAGTGGAATATAGGCACATGTGAATAGGCTGCCAAAGTGTGTCTTAGAATGCCTTTGGTAGTTCTTCCTCCTTGTATTTCCATGGACCCCTGGCTCACTGATGCAGAAGAATTGCTCGTATCAAATGAAGTATATGTTAGTTTGTTCTTGGTGGAAAGTGTATGTCAAAGCTGAGTAGATAAACCATTTTTGGTGCATCACCATTTAGTTTAGGTTATATTTTTAGTAAGTCTTCTCTCTTCCCCCACCATTGTTAGCAGTAGAAAATCTAAGACCTCAGAGATTCATCAAAGGGAGCTAGCCCTTATCTAGAGATTCTCCCCTTAGTTTTTCTAGACCCACAGGCAAGAGAGGAGTCTCCATTGTGCCACATGGAAGATAGGAGCTCAACCTCCTATCAAGGGTACAATCCAAAGAATCAATAATTTTTGACATGCCTAGTGGGACAAACTAGTTTTTATCCAAAGAGTTGAAGAATTTTGGTGTGTTCTTCAACTAACTAGCCTTTGGAGGCTTTTTCATCAACACCAATGGTGACTCTGAGTTGAATCAGCTAGTTAAGAAGTCATGGTACCATCAATAAATCATATTTTGGTATGTATAATTCCATTACTCATCATCATGGGTCATGTGTTCCTTCATATGACTTCGATCAAGCTTAGGTTGTTCATAGAATCACCTCAAGTAGCTCTCCTAGTTGCCCTTCAACAATAAGGGAAGTAACGCTAGAGTTTGAGAATTAAGTGATGGAGATAGATAGATTGGATGAGTAGTATAGATAGAAGCAAAAGCTTATGTACAAAGAGGAGTGCTTGTTTAGGCAAGCTCAAGCCTTGCAATCCATAGAAGAGGAGGTCGCAAAAGGGAAGAGTCTATTCATTCAATACACTCAGCCTTGTGTGCCCCCTCCTATTCTAAATAAAGCCCCCTCTTATGCACCAAATCTTTTCTACAAGATGGTACTTTCTCACTCTAGATCATTTGATGCAATAACAAATCCTACTCTTAATCCCTTTCACCTAGATTTTTAGCATCAAAAGGAATTAGAGAAACCCCCCATGGAAATGAACCTTCTTAATTCCTTAGATTATGAATCCTCCTTTGAAGGGAATACCGTGAACTAGCACGCCTCTCTTCAGGAAAATCTTCTTGTACATAAACAATCCCTTCCTAATATTCCTCAACCTCCTCAAGTCTTTTAACATGATGTCAAGATTCCAAGTTTGGAAAAGGGAATATCATGAACTAGATTAGGACCTCAAAGAAGATAAAGTTATTGCCTATTCACAAGGGAAAAGTTCTAATCCCAAGGTCATGAGTTAGAAGAAAATAAGGGAATCATGGGGCAAGAAGGAGGAGGAGAAAGGTTTTGCTCAAAACCTTGAAGAATGTGAGGCTGTTCTTCATCATGATGATCCTCATGATCTCCAAGAAAGGCTCTTCCAAGAGAATATACCCAAGTAAATTGCAGAATTGGAGTCTAGATTAAGGTTCCTTAGCCAAAGTGTGATGGATAGTTAAAATAAAGTAAAAGATCCTACATTTTAACACACCCCATCTACATTCCTCCAAGATAGCTATCAAGCCACATCTGATATAGATAAAGTGTTGGCCAGATGGAAGGAAGAGAATCATTCTTTTCTAGCCCAGGGACTACCTCCTCTTCCACATGGGTTTAACCCTTAGCCTTCCACTTTATCCCTTCTTAAGGAGGAACCTATTTTTTAAGAGGCTATCATGGGTGACAATGAAGATGAAATCATCATGGATGTCCCTTTTGAATACATCATCAACAATGGAGAAGACATAGGTTATGCATACATGTGGATGTTCCAGCACTATGAAGAGGAAAGTAAGTATGGTGATCTCTCTTCCCACTTGTTTGATGAACTTCCTTGTCACTTTGATGAAGAAAATGACCATGCTAAGGAACCTGAGTTGGAGGAGAATTAGGAGGATGTCTTTGAATAGATAGAGACTCTGGTCTTTGAGAAGGAAAAGGAGAGGCATGTCTATCTTGAGGAAAGCTTTGAAGAAGAGAGCCTTGAACAAGAAGGTGATGTTCTATGGGATGAGCACTCAGTCTATGATCTCATTTCAGACATCACAATAGTCACCCTTTTTAGGTAAGCCATGATGAAGTAGAGGATCAATTTGACAGGGTTTTTAACAAAGTAGAATGGGACAAGTCAGTCCACTATGCATATCAAAGGGCTTATGGTGATGAGCCAGCAACCATTGATTTCATGATGAAACACACCAGCATGAAGAACTACTAGAAGGAAATCTTTTAAGAACAAGATGAATACATATATGTTGGAAGCATGTTTGCCCCTAATTCATTTAGATACAAACCAATCAAGGTGGCAGGCAAGAAGAGCAAGTTACCAAATTTCCATTCTATCTAGCCACTTGTCTGGCACCATAAATTTTCTTGCCATGAAGGAGACTTAAGAAGTTTCCCCTTTGATCTAGGAGGGAGGAAAATATGCCTGGTTAGATATACATAGTAGTTTGTTTTCAATTTTTCTTTCCCTATTTTCCCTAAGTGTTGTTTTCACAGGTAGTGTTTTTTAGCCTTTGTTGTGTGTGTTTTCCTTTGTGTTTGGGGTAAAAGCTTCATGATTGATTATTGGATTTCTCAAGGCTATTACTAACTCTTTCAAGGATACATCTTGACTCTATGCCCAATGGACTTTGAGGCTACTAGTTTTTAAGCATAGCAGGCATGTTTCCCCTAGAAATCACCAATTTGTTGACCATTTTGGTCTTATAGGCCAAAATCAATCTCCTTCTTCCCCTGCTATTATGAGCCAGTTCAAATTTGATTTTGCACAAGTTTTTTAGCAAAAAGATGAACCATTTCAAATAATTCAAGGCTTTTACAAAGCTTCTTTAGACTTTTGGTAGAAGAAATTCACAAGGAAAGAGACCAAAAATGTTCAAGACACTTTTCTTGAAGGTTGGATAAAGTGGTTCGACGTCAGGGTTTAACGACATGATCTTTCCAAGAGATTTAAACTTTGAACCTTGAACTTTGAACTCTAAACCATTTTTAGTTCAATTGGTTGGTTTAATCAGAAGGTTCAATTAGTTTGTTCAATGATTAGGTTTAATCAGTTGGTTCAATCATAAGATTTAATCAGTTGGTTCAAATCAGAAGGTTCAAAGTGTTTGGTTCAATGGGTTGGTCCAAGCAGTCATTTCAATGATACATCTAATTCACAAGGGAATCAAATGGATGCGACTACTTTTAGAACATAAAGTGTTGAACCATTGAACCATTAAACTCTAAAAATGGTTCAAGTTCAATTAGAGGGTTCAATGACAGAGACCCAAACAAAGAAAACGCTGAAGGAAGGAAAGTCGAAGGAATTGACCAAATGGTGATGCACACGTGAATGTTGATTTTATGGTAATGAAATAGCCATTGATCTTTAAATGCTTAAGGGAAAACTCAAAGGAATTTAAAGGCCTTCAGGATAAAAGGAAGAGACTACCGAGAAAGGAGCCCAAAGGGCTTAGATTTCTAGAAGGAGCCAAGGGATGACAAAGGACAAAGCCAAGAAGAAAAAAATAATGAGATATGGATAAAATAGCCCAAGTGGCAAAAGGAAGGCACCAACAAGAGAGTTATTCTAGTATCTAATATAGTCTCCACCAAGTGGTCATCAAAGAGTGTGAACAATGAAGACGTGTCAGTTTTTTCCACACTTTGCATTGATGAGTAGACAAACCATGTGAATGTCTTGAAGGAGTGGTCTTGTTTTCAGACATAAAGGCATGTCCCATGCTTTCATAATAATTTTAAATGCCTAAATTCAAAATTGGAGCTGAGATAGCATCCTCTTTCAAGTGGTTTCCTCTTCCTAATGCTCTCAATGCACAAGGGCCACTTGCAAAAGGGCACCAAAGTCTTTTCCAAAAGTGTGTCATTACTTCTTCCCTCTAGATATATATTTGTAACTTCTCATTTTTGGAGGGATCTCTCAGCTTGTATGGCGTAGCCCTACAGGAAATTTACCTTGAATTAAAAAGAAGCATTTTTACCTCCATTTTGAGCTTGCACTTTCATATATGTATATGGCTTTGTCCTATGTTAAGTCATTTTCCTTTATGCTTTCATAGAATAATTCTAGCATGTCTAGTGAATTATGAGTTCTTCCTTTTTAATTTAGCTAGAAGTGTCCCTAGTAGAATATGGGTGCATGTGAATAGGTTGCCAAAGTGTGTCTTAGAATGCCTCTAGTAGTTCTTCATCCCTGTATCTCCACGGACCCTTGGCTCACTGATGCAGAAGAATTTCTCATATCAAATGAAGTGTATGTCAGCTTGTTTTTGGTAGAAAGTGTATGTCAAAGCTAAGTAGATCAGCCATTTTTTTTGCATCACCATTTAATTTAGGTTCTATTTTTAGTAAGCCTTCTCTCTTCCCCCCCCCCCATTGTTAGCAGTAGAAAATCTAGGACCTCAAAGATGCATCAAAGGGAGCTAGCCCTTATCTATAAATTCTCCCCTCAATTTCACCAAACCCACAGGCAAGAGAGGAGTCTCCATTGTGCCTCATGGAAGATAGGAGCTCAGCCTCTTGTCAAGGGTGCAATCCACAACATCAATAGTTACTTGAGTTCATTATAACTAAGCATTGTGAATTATTCTTGTATGCTTTCTTATTCTTTTCCCATGACCTAAGAATCCTCAAAAAATTTATATTGACATGCAACATTGTTATCCATCACCATTCCCACAATGTTTTCCACCCTTTTCTCCTACAATTTGTTGACCCCTAAATTTTGCATAAGTATTGTTCCATTTTTGGCATGCAGTTTAGAGAGACCATTGTCCATTTTGATGTAAAACTAGCACAACATGGGAGGACCATGGCATAGGAGGACCATGGCATAGAACTTGCCATTCACAAAAGGATAAAGGTATATGAGACCTAGTGTGGGAGGACCCAGTTAAGAGAACATGTCATGAGGGACCCAAGAATAGAGGACTCAGAATAAAAATCAAAATACTAGGTGAGTTCATAGGAAGTAGAGCATGAGGGATGTGGGAGAAGTTAGAAGAGAAACCCAAGTAGGACACTTTAATCCCACCAATCAGAGCTTCTATATTAGCCTGCAAGGAATGGAATAATTGGCCACCAGAATATAGCATAGAATAAGTATCTAGGGGTATAGAGGTTCAAGTCTATAGGAACAACTAGTTGTAAGAGCCATGACTCAGCCTATTGGGAGTCCATGTGCCATCTTTTCATGATAGTTATAATAATGACACTTGGTCAAGGTAAAATAAGTATAAAAAGCCCTGTTGTAATCATTTACATGGATGGTCCTTTAGAGAATAGATACAGCATTATGTCTTATAATTTGTTAAGTAATTAATGAATATTTAGTGTTTTCCATATCATGTGATGATTCATGACATTATAAGTGTTTAATAATAGATATGTCTTATTTATAAGTCATGGGTATCTTTTTATTTTACTACTATTATTGAATAGTAATGGTGATCCTAGTTATTATAGTAGTTAGATCTAGAATAAAAAGGATAATAGTGGTATATTTATGGTATTGAATAACTTAATATTTGTGTTATGAGAGATAAAAAAACATATAACATTGTGCTTCAAAGCCTTTTGAGAATCGGTCTTTCACTACATGCTTTGGGTGAGTGTGTGAGACTTACCTCTCACATGATAGGGCCAATGCGCTAGCTTGTTGGGAGAAAGATTCAGCACCATAGTGGAATTAGCTAAAAGAACCCAACATTTTAGTTTCATTATTGGGACCTGAATCAATTAGAGCACAAACATGAGAAATGTTTGAGCACATTACATTAGAGACTATTTAAAAATGGGTTACCAGTGTCAAAGACAACTTTGCAGTTTTGTATCTTAAACTAGGAATTTTTGCATGATAGTGGGTAGAGTAGAATCTCTACGGCTCTTTGTATGAGACTTTATTTTTTGAGGTCCCAATTCTCTTGCATTTTTGGATCTTAACATATGCTTAGGGGTGATCCCAAAATCTTGGATGAAGGAAATCATGGACACTTGAATGGTAGAGGAGTTTAGCATGACTTGGAGTTCCTTGGATGTGATTGATTAAATATTGGTGGAGAGGTATTTCGAATAGCTACATTTTGGAGTACGTAGTGACCACCTATTCATGTCCTAAGGAGGCAAAGTTCAAATTTCTATGAAATCTAAGGGGATGCTACCTCTCATTATTTACTTCAAAGTTAATAAGTTAATTTCTGAACTTGGATTAGAAACTCTACCCATGGAAGGCTAAAATCCCATGTGCATGAGCCACACACTTGGAAGCAGAGACTAGCAATTGATTGAATATTGTGGCTTCAACATGGTAGCAAGCCAGTGAGTGTTATGGAAATGAAAGTATAATAAAGCTTGGCAGAGGATTATGGGAGTTAATAGTATGGGAAGAGATTAGGAAACCTCAAGTGTTGTGAAGATCCATAGGGAGATGAATACTTATGAGGAACCCATCACTTTTGAGCTACATTCTTTTCCACTTCTATATTGCAAAGGAAAACCAAGCTAGACTTCAAGAATCAAGGAAAATCAACTAGACTCCCTCACCATAATGTGTTTTCATACCTTTGAGTTAAATAGAATACATATACATAATTGGGATAAAGATAGTCCAAATTTAGAAACTAAATAGGTAAGGGAGACTAAAACTAAGCCATTAGGTGATCATCCAAAATCTAAATTATCTTTCCCTCTTCAAGGGAATTCTATGGCGCATATTGGGATGCCTGGTGAATCTAGACCTTAAGGCTAGAATATAGGCCAAAACTTGGGAAATCAACCCCCCACCACACCTCTTTACATGGCCACTACTACTAGAGGTTTTGGAGGAGGAGCTAGAGGAAGTGGACCCCCTCTTGGAACTAGAGATAGATCTACCTAGCAACCACCAATTCAACCACAACCCACAAAAATCTACTATGAAATGACATTGCATTTACCTAAATACTATGGGGTAGATAATGTAGTTAAGAATGTTCATAAGTCTAAATTAATTTGGAGAGCATGCGACATCAAATATTTTGAATGAAAGGCAATGCAATTTACAACCATAATTTTAGAGTTCATGTATAAATGTTATTACACATTCAACCCTCAACAAGTAGTGGTCAACTATGACCAACTCAAAGCATCCTTCCTACAAGAATTTGACATTCCTAAGTTTGAGTAGCAAAGTATAATGGGTTTGAAAGACATAAAGCAAGGACTTATAGAGAGCATACATGATTATGATGCATGATTCAAAACCTTGATTTCTAAATTGTCATTTGAAATCAATCCTACTCATTATGCATAATGGTTTGTGGGAAGATTATTTCTACCTTTTCGATAGACCTTGTCATAAATAACCTTCATAATTACATGTGAGGATTTAGAAGCTGCCCTTCATGCTGAAGTGATTGGAAGTATGGATATCAGGATTAGTCCCTTTATGGAGGCATAGATCTCATCCATGGCATCACAAATTGGATAAATTTATGACAAAAAATGCACATGAGACATGTAGTGGTGTTTAGTGTACCAATTATGAGACTGAAGGGCATATAATGAACAACTACCCATGTAAAAACATCCATGCAATACTAAAACAAACTTATGAGATTTATCATGAAGAACATGATGTTTGTTCTTGTCCACTTTTGTAATGGGATACAATCACTAAGGTATCTGAGTATTGTAATATTTGTGATGCCTACACATATGACATCAATTATTATAGATTAATCAGTGATATTCATAAAGATCAAGTATGTAGCACATGCCACACCTCAATCACCAATACTCAAGATAATGGTGGCTACCAGGGGTTAGGGAGAGGATGAGGAAGAGGTGGTGGTCAGTTTCCACCAAGAACCTATTATAAATGTGGTTCACTAGACCACTATCAAATGGATTATCTAGAGTACCCAACCTACACATTTTACAAAAAGGACCATCAACTAGAAGAACATCCTGATCTATATGTAGCCATCACTAAAGACCACAACAAAAAGGGTGCCAACATGATTCACATATATAAACCATAATGGTGTGCATGATCAACCTTCCCCATAGTGTAGCAAGTAAATATCACCACTCATAGTGGGGGTCAAACTCAATCCACAAATAATCTGATCAAGAAGGTACATAAGGAAGAACCATGAGTAAGGAAGTACCTTGATGCACAGTAGAAAAAATATGTCCTTAAGGATACAATGTCACTTATATAAGATTTCCAAGGTGAGATTCAATACCTCAAGGATAAGGATGTCATATAGCACATCATAGTGTAAAGGGAAGCCAAACCTCCAATGGTGTGAGACAATTTTCATGAACTATGCAAATGTATGTTTGATGAAGACATCATTCCCTAGCTCAGCACTTGGCTTAGAGGTCAAGCTTGCCTACCAAATGAATTACACCCTCACCTTATTCAACAAAATAAATATCACAATTTGAATCATGCTCAATGTTAGGAAAGTCCTAGTTCCTCTTCCCTAGAAGATGGAGAGATATTAGTTAATATTGCTATCAATGGATGGGTAATATGGGATATTCTAGTAGATATTGGCATGGAAGTTAATGTTCACAATAAAGATGCTTGGTAAAAAATGTCTAGTCCATCCCTGAAATGCTTTCCTCTTATCTTATTTATGGTGAATAACACTAAAGTGCATCCTATTGGAGTCCTTAAAAATGCCACCATTGACATACTTGGGGTTCTCTTCAAAGTAAATTTTGAGGTTTTAGAGTTGGTAGCCATTGATGACTATCTAACCTTATTGGGAAGGCCTTGGTGCTACAATAATAATGTAGATTTGATCTTTAAAAATTGATACATTATCTTTGAGAATACCAATCAATGAATAGTAATACCTTTAGACCAATCACATGTACCTCCCTATATCGATCTTATGAGCACTGATGAAGACATCAATAACTTGTATAATATGACTACTCAAAATTATGAACAGCATGATCTAATACCAGATGGTATTCTCTGATGGATGGACAACTAGTCTATCTTAGATACTTCAAGTAATGCTTTTAATTGTTAGGCCCATGGTGACTAGATCTCATTGAAATATTATGTAGCATCATAAATAAAGGATAAAGCATCTCACACTACTTTCCTAAATGTTACAAGTTCATGTGCCTCATGGGTTTAGCAATGAGAGGGCCAATGGAGGGACCACCACTGGAGAAACTTGATGAAGCTCCATAGTTCCAAGGATACATAAAGGTGCATGACTTTTTCTAGCACCTCAAAGAGTTCTATGATATCAAAAATGATGGGATGAGGTTCTTAGATCATATTTTTCATGAAACTACTACTAGATAGTGGTGTACTCATTAAGAACACCTTTTATATTAGGATTAAGTGAGAGCTGCTCTACATCATAAATTTCATCATGATAATAAGATCAAAGGGACACTAAGTTATAGCAACATACAAGCACCCAAACCTCACTTTGTGGTTTATGAGACACTATGGTGAGTTGAGGAAACATTCTTACCTAAGTATCTCTAGGTCCATGTGTTTTATGGGACTTTTTGCACTTGGGCATGGGCTTGGTACATTCATGAAGAGAGGCACATGGGTACTAGGTTTTGGTAGTTATTAAAGGAAAACATGACATCAGCACTTTCTTACTCTTATCCAAGGATGGACTTGTGCCTCACCCTTCAAGCCATGTGGGAAGAAATTTTTGGGGATTCTAGTCCCATTGAAGATTTCCTGTGGCATATTCATTAGGAACCTAAAGAACCCTTACACTTAATCACTGAGCCTCTCACTTAATCAATGTTTTCACCTACTAAGGTTCCTAATATATAATGATGAGAAGATATCCACATGGGCAAGAAAAAACTAGTCTTCCAAGTAGATGAAGGTGAAGGATCTACTTCACTCAACCCCTTGACAAACTACCTAGCTGTCCCTACAAGTACTAGTTCACGAACTATTTGGGACTTAATTTCTCCAATGGATAACCCTTATCATGGGCCCATCCAAACTATTCAACTTAGCATTGGCAAAGAACAATTCCTTGATTGGACAAAGCCTTTTCATTTCCATGTTGATGCATCAAAAATGGCAATTAGTGTGATACTTGCAAAACCAAGTGAAGTAAAATTGGATCACTCGATTTACTTTACTAGTAGCAAGCTAACATTAGTTGAAAGGAACTATACAACCAAAAAGTGTGAAGCTTTGTCTATGGTTTACACTCTACAAATGTTCAAGTAGTACCTTTTGACCACTCCATTTATATTCTAAATAGACCATGAGGCCTTGAAGTATCTTTTCAAAAAGTTAGTATTATATGGAAGGATTTTCCATTGGATTGTTCTCTTCCAAGAATTCCAATTTTCCATTATAGTAAAGTTCAATAAATCCAACTAACCTAATCATTTATTCCAAATTGAAAATGGAGAACCCCCACATGTAATAGAAGGTGATCTTCCTGATGTACATATCTTTTGAGTTGCTTAGGTACTTGAAGAACTAGAGGATATTACATCATTTCTCAACACTAGCTATGCACCTAACTCCCTCACTTTATAGGATAAAAAGCAACTTGAAGTCCATGTCTCACCTTATCATCTCATAGCAGGAGATATTTATAATATGGATCATGATGAGGTGCTTCACCACTATGTAATGTAACATGAGCACCCTAAAGTGCTCTAAGAAGTCCATAAAGGTATTTTTGGAGGGCATTATGTTAGAGAGGCTACTACATGTAAGGTGTTGCTTGTTGAACTCTGGTGGCCAACTTTATTTAAATATGCAAAGGCTTATATTAGGCAATGTGATGTCTACCATCATGTAAGAAAACTGAATAGAAGAGATGTTATGATGTTGCACCCTATTCCTTCTCAAGAACCATTCAAAAAATGGTCTATTAACTTTGTGGGGCCTATCACTCTTGAAAGATAACAAATAGGCTCTCGGTACATCATTATAAAAATTGATTACCTCATGCACTAGGCTGAAGTAACACCAATAAAAGAATGTACTATAACAACTACCATGCAATTCATTTGAGAGAACATTATAACATGATTTGGATGTTCCCAAAGCTTTAACAGTGATCATGGCACCCACTTCTTAAATAAGATGATTTGCATCTTGTTGGCTAAGTTCATGATCCCACACCACAAGATGATACCATACCACCCATAGGCCAATAGAATATTTGAAGCCTTCAATAAGATCCTCAGTACCACTTTAAATAAAATTTGCAATTTTGGTCAGATTAATTAGGATGATAGAGTATTTGTAGTACTATGGGCTTATATAACTACATACAAGTGCCTCAATAAAGTTACACCATTCAACCTAGTATATGGAAAATAAGTGGTCATGCTAGTGGAGTTCTTAGTTCCATCTCTCTGGATAGCATGTATGGGAAACCTAGATGATGAATCCTCTTTGAAAACTAGGCTTGATGATTTGATGAAACTAGATGAAGCTCAGTTCCTCACCCACTATAGTCAAGATGTTGAGAAATTTTAAAAAAAAGTGTGGCATGATCACCATCTGAAGTATTAAATATTTTTTCCAAGCATGAAATTGTTTTTATATGATTCTAAGTTCACGCACCACCCTCAAAAGCTCTGAGTCCATTGGGATGGTCTATTCATAATACATAGCATTCAACCTATTAGAGCTTGTGAGTTAAATTGAATGGATGGTCAATTCCTCCTAGGATACTATAATGGGAGTCAGTTGCAACCATATTATGATTCCATTTAATTCAATTTTTGTAATCAATAAGGCTTAAGTCCATTAGGTTAGAATTTACTAATTTCAATAAAAAATCATATCCCTTGAGGTGCATGACTCTTTAATGTAATTTGGAGTTTGTGTTTATGTTTTTATAGAGGAACATGAACCCCTTTTAGTGTGGGTTAAGGCATCATGTTGTTTCCTATGATTTATAACTCTATTCTTAACTTTTTAGAAAGAAGGAAAGAAACAAATGATGAGGGGTGTGTACCTGGTTAAATATTGTGCTCAATAATAACTAGACAAAGTGAGAGCTCCTTTTTGGTGAGGAAGGACTACCTATATTAAGATATAACTAAACGAAATTGTTGGTTAGACAAGTATGAATCATGGACTAAGTAACATGTGCTAGATCCAAGAAGTAAAAGCTTCCTTAGATGGCTATCAATCCACTCCCCTAATAACAAATGATGCTGAAATACAATAAAATAAATGAAATACTAAGCATGAAATATATGAAATGAAATACCTATTTAATAGAATGACTAAATTTGGGACTACAAGTCATTACTATTCCAAAATAGGTCAGGGTCTGGTTCAAAAAAAGTGAACAAGTTTTGTGAGGAGAAAGGAAATTGCTAAATTGGTTTTGGATAAAGATGCTAATTCAAAGTGATGCTTAGATATAAGGATCACATGGGAAAGTCTCTATTTTTCTCATGATTATCTTTTTCATATCTATAAATTCTTGTGTTGTAGGTTTGAGACCTAACCATCGGCAGTTAGGCTAACTGTTGTCAGTCGCATTCCTAGGCAAAAAGGGGTGAAAGTAAGTTTTTAGTTGATGATTTAAAAATTTGTCTTAAGTACATTGATGAATTTTAAGATTCAATAAAATGTATTTTAGTGTTATTTATCTAGTTAATTAGCTAATTTAATATTGAGAATAGGTCCAGGGTAGTTTGACATCAAAAACTAGTTTTGGTGACATTTTCAAGTGTCTATATTTTGCCCCTTCTTGTTGTACAGCTTTAGGTCAATAAGCCATAGAAAAAAATGAATAGTTAATTATTCAAGGTCTGATTGCCCTAAGTATGGGACAAGGTAGTCCCCCTCAAAGTAGGATTTGATGAGGCAAAACCAAAAATTTTGTGTGAGTTCAGTGCATTGGTTTGAAATTTGTTTGTGATTGTAGGGTGTTTGCTAAGTTTTCAAGATTGTATTAGTGAATGAGATTGATTGTGTGATTGAGTATGGATTAGATGGATGTGGGAAGTGGGCACAAACAGGCAGTTAGATGTGGATTGAGACCTTGTGAAATGAGGTAGGGTCATTTTTTTTTGAAATTAAGATGAATTCAGATATATAAATAGGATATAAGAGGTATTGAATTGCATGGTTTTGGATTGTGAAAATGTTTTGGGTAGTTGATGCCTTAAGTTTGTGTTTTTTTAGCATTTTGGTTTTGTGAGAGTTTATGCAATATAATGATAGGGGTAAGCTATGTTTAGGTGTGTATGGTTAGTGTAGTAATGGTGAGAGTAGAGACTTAGGGTAGGTTTGAGGGTTTATAGGAGGTTTAGGGCTTGAGGTTCATGATAGTGACCATTGATGGTTGACCTGATTAGTGATGGTCGAATTGAGGGGTAAAAATACCCTAAGAAGATGATCAATGGTTAGGGAATATATCGATGGTCAAGTTGAAAGGAGGGTTTTTGTTTGTTGATGTAAGTGGTTTGTTGATGTAAAAATTGGTTAAAATAATTATAAATAATAGTTAAATGGTGGGGCAATGAGGAAATAGGTCAATTATTAATGCTTGGTATATAGTTATTAAGGTAATGAAGATGTAGAGAATAGTTGATTATGAATTTTAGGTATAATAGTGGAATAGTAGAGTGTTGAGAAGATGATTTATTAAGGAATAAGAAAAGTGATAGGATGTTTATAGGTGTGTAGGTGATTAGGTAATAAGTTTAATTAGAATCGATTAGGTGATAAGTGTGTGAAATCCATGAAGGGTTAAAATTATTATTGTAGTTTTTAGGGATAAGTGCATAAAAGGGATTGATGGAATAATGTTGGTGAGGATACTAGTGATTGATAGAAAATATGGATGAAGTTGTCATATTTTGAAAGAGATAAATAGGGATAGGTTGTCACCTTATGATGGATATGATTATTTTGCAAGCCTGTGAGTAGATCCAGTTATGGGACTAGGTCCCTAAGATATTAGTGAAGGTACGAGATGCTATGTCCATAAAGGACTGGCTACATATGGAGGTGGTTACCTTTAGAATAATGTGCCATTACTAAAACCCACCTAGAGATGCTATGATGATAGTCACCCTCATTGATAAATGGGACCTAACAACTAACACATTATAGTTGTCGATCGAAGAGATGAGCATCTTATTGGAGGATGCATATAGGATTACTCGACTACCTATCTGAGGGGATCTAATCTATCATATAGAGAGTGAGGAGATTGCATATTATATATCTATTGTATGGGGTTGATCGATCACATGCATGATTTCACTCTAGTGGGTTTAGCAGCAGGCTACTATATTAGAGGGCCCCAAGAGAGAGACACTTATTAATGATGATGCAACTAGTCATGAGCTACTATGCTCTACCAGATTTAGTTAGAGGGAGATTCCCCCATGTACTATTGGGGGTACTTATGGATCTGGTATTTAAAAGGATGATCTTTAGATTGGGGTAGGTTTTTTTGGTGTATATTTATAGAGAGTTATAGGGGTTTGGATTGCTCAGATGTTATGGCATAAGTGTCAAATTTATACTCCATTACTGGGTATACAAGCATATATGAGTGTTGAGACCATTAGGTCTACCATTACAGGGTTACTTACCAATAAATTACAAAGTTAGTTTCTTTTGCTGGAGGAAGGATGGTATGATGATGGGGGTTGGTGGTGATGTGAAGGACATCAAGTGGTTATGAGGTTCCCTAGAGAGTTTAGTGTCAGGTGATATAGTATGGAGGTTGTACATGACTTATCCTATGTGGGTTGGATATAGGTACCATACATATTCATTATAGAGTTGGAGGTGGGTATATAGCAGATGGGATGGCAAGACAGAGCTCATCCCACTAGAGAGAGTATGGTGATAGCTTGGACTTATGTAAGGTATTCTACCTAATTTTCCATGGTATAGGAGGGAGGAGGTAAATTTTATATTACTAGATCCATAGCCATAAGAGGAGGAGTTAGACCACAAGGAGTTGCCTAATAGAGTGAGAGATTATCTAGGCATTACAGTAGATTATCTATCATGGTATCAGGGTAGATATGTTACAACTAATTTTGGTTGGGATGATGGAGGTCATGAGCCCATAGACATTGATTCAGTAAGGGGACTAGTATAGGGTGACCTAAAAATAGTAGTTACACTAGTAGTGGCTTAGGCCTAGATTATCAAATTACAGGGGTAGATTTCCACTCTTCAGGGTTAGCTAGGATGAGTTACTATTGAGAGAGATCAAGCCCAGGCATAGGTCACTACCTTATAGGGACAGATAGCCATTTTATAGGGGTAGATCACTATAGTTATAGTGGAGATGAACCAGGTGAAGGTTACACTTGGTTTGGTTATTAAGGAGAGAGACTCATTGAGATAGATAGGTGGAGTAGTGGTGGCACCTCTTAGTTTTATTCCACAAGCTTTATATTTAACCACTATATAGGAGTTGAGATACTATGAGGGCATTGTACTAGCATAATGCCCTAATGAGCTGAGGTGGGGTGAGTAATAAGTTATCTTAGCAGGTGGGCCAGTGCTTGTGACACTAAGATAGTAGGTAGCAGTGGTACGTGAACACAGGTATCCCAAGCAGACCTCTACTAGATTTGGGTGTCGGTGCAGGTGGGATAATGGTAGTGGTGCCCTTGGACTTTGATATATATGTTGGGATTTTGTTATGTACCTAATTTTTTATAGCAGCCTACATGCTGATAATGTGAGATGTATATATATGATGCAGATGATTTATATGAGATAAGTTCATAGAGATTCATTGATGTCATGGCTGTTGATATGTTGATTGATTATGCGATAATGATTATTTATTTATGGATGTTGACATGTGATTTATATGTTATCGATATTATGGAGATGATGATCATGAAAATTGTATTATATGGATTAATGCTTTTATTTTTAGATGTTATAGTTATTATGGAGATGATGATAGTTTATTTATGACGTTGATATGTGATTGTTTTATGTGAATTAATGTATATTTGATTTTGATACGAGCCTGCATGCTGATGATGTGAGATGTATATGAGAGAGGTTATAGACTTTAAAATGTATTGTTGGTATATGAGATTTATATGAGAGGGATGTCGATTTATGATGTTTTAAGCATTTGTGATGTGTTATTGATATTATGGATGATCTATTATGCTTTGTTATAATTATGAGGTTGTTGTGATCATGTGATATGGATTGTTGTATGTTTAGTTTAGGCATGTGATGACATGTATTGATGTTTATGTTTTGGTTAAATATGATGATAATGATGATGCTAGTGTATAGATAAAATATAATGTATGGGTAATGTTCATGCATTAAGAGGATGAAATGTGGTAATTTAGGTAATGTTTGGATTTGTTGTAGTATAATGGTGGGTGTAATGTGAGTGTTTCATTTTATGTTTCATGATAAGTTGTTCAAATTTGATAATGTTGTGGTGTGTATTTGATAGGATTTGATGTCGTGAGGTTGGAAAGATAATGAAAACACTTAAAGTAAGCATAGGTAATAAAATGTGAGAAAAGGAGTTATGAGAGACAACATCCTCATGAACCAAATAAGAGGGATCAAGAAAAAGGCATATTGATTTTATTGGCAAGGACCCTATTAAATTGAAGTTGGATAGGTCTTAATGAATATAAGCCTTTCATATGATTTGCATTAGTATTTTTTAGTGAAAATATGCCATCATAAGCACAATGTGCCAAGTGAGCTCATTGTCCCTTGATTTATAGAGGGTAAAAAGGGAAAGTGGATGGTAGGTAAAGGGAAGGGAAAGGGGTAATGTAGGAACCTAATGTGGGTTGACTTACTCCTTCTATAAGTGACCCAAGAACTAGAATACATAAATCCATGTCTTGATACAAGGTGTAGACTGATTGATGCAGGAGGTATACAAATAGTATTTGAGAGGACCCATTGTGGCCCTTTTTTGGGATAAATTTGCTTTTGATTGATTTTTTATTTTTCTTGGTTGAAGCTGATCAATGTGAGAAGCTCAAAATGATTGGATTTTTGACAATTTTGACTTAGCCATCCTTCAAGGGAGTGGTCCAAGTTTTGGATTTTCCTTTTTATAAGATTACAGTCATCCTTCAAGGGATCAATTTGTCTTTTTACAATTTTTCTAATTGGAATCCATCCTTCATGAGATCAGTGTGTGATGTTAGAGATATGGATTCAAATGATAATTTTAGTATCCCATTTTTTATTTTGAATGATAGCTTCAGACATAGACAAGCCTATTTAAGCTTAAAGGTATACCTTCATGGGGGTAAGACTTTTAGTGCAAAAGGAAATTGATAGGTAATGGAAGATGATTTGAAATATAAATGACCATAGGATTTCATCTGATTATAGATGAAAAATATCCATGAGATTCATGCCATGGGTAGAACCATGGTGCCCGTGCTTAGGATTAAGCTAAAACTATGATGGATAATCACATGGTTCTATTTTAATCAAGTGTCCTCAAGAGGAATAGGGTAAGGGTATAAGGGGGATGAAAGTCTCTTAAACCAAGGGATGAGATCAAGTTAGACAATAAGGTTAATCATATCTTTATTAATAATAAAAAAGACACATATGTGAAGCATTGAGAGGCTCAGGTTCCAGTTTACCTTTGAGAGAAGATAAATGATAAGCTCATGATCCATATTTATGGGTGATGATATAGGGTTTAAGCCAACTGAAATCAAATTTTCCCTTTTTAATTTTCTCCATATTCATTAAGTGTTGGTTTTATTTAAAGATGAGGTCTCTGATATTGATTTCCCACTCTTTTAGATGTTTATTGTAAGTGTGGGTGATCCGCTCTTTATAGACATGAAGATGGTTAAGGGTGGTGAGGCGATGCTTATCAAGAAATTTGAGGCATGTGAGGAATTCTTGATGATAATCATATTCAAAAATGATGTCTTATAAAGACATGGGAAGAGAGGGGATCTAGACTTTAAGAGGCAAGATAGCCTCTACTCTGAAAACCAAAAAGAAAGGTGTAACACCCATTATAATTCTATTGCTAGTGCGATAGGCCCACAAAGTGAAGGGGATGTGTGGGTGCCAATCTTGACCTAAAGAACTTACAACCTTTGTTAGCATCTTGATGAGGGTTTTATTGGAAGCTTCCACTTGTCCATTAGCTTATGGATGACAAGACAAGGAATGGCTTATCTTGATGTCAAAAGCATCGTAAAGAGATTAGAAATTCTTATTTTTGAAGGATTTACCATTGTCAGTGATGATCTTATGTGGAAAACCAAAATAATAAATGATGTGGTGATTAATGAAATCAATAATTATTTTAGCTTTGATTGAGATAAGAGGAAGGTATTCCACCCATTTGGTGAAATATTCTATGGTGTTAATGATGAATTGATGTCATTGAGATGAGTGAGGATTTATTTCTCCAATGAGATTGAGCCCTCACTGTGAGAATGGCCAATAATCTTTGGATACTTGAATTCTATGAGCAGGTGCATGATGCATGTTAGCATGTTGTTGGCACTTGACACACTTCTTTACAAAGTCACAATAATATTGATTAAGGGTAGGCTAATAATATCCAAGACATAGGAATATTTTAGCGACAATGAGGCCACTAAAATGTCCCCTATAGGTCCCATCATGGGTTTCCTTCATAGCATGGGAAATATCATGAATACATAGACAATAAAGAAGAAGGGTATCAAAGCCACACTTGTATAGGATCCCTCTAGTATGGTATAATGAGAGGTACCCTAAATGAAGGCTTTTCAATAATTTTTTGAGAGGTCGGGTGGCATGATGTTGAGACTAAGGTAGTTGAAAGTTTGGTGATACAAAATGTCAAAAAGAGATGCCTCTATGCTACAGATGGTAGGAAGGTTTGAGCTGATATATGAAGACTTAATGAAACAATGAATGGTGAGAAATAATTTATATGTGGTGGGTTGAAAATGAATTTGAGATTCCAGGGAAGCCATCGTATCTATGAATTTATTAGTAGATCAAGGAACCAACTAGATCTGGTAATGTTCAAATGATGTTAAGAGTTCATGAACTAGAAGCTTATATTTTTGTAAAACATCATTTTTACATTGATAAGACTCATAGACTTGGTTGATCATGAGTTAGGAGTCATCAAAGATATAAATGGTTTTGATTCTGAGGGTGAAATTAGTTTCGAGACCTATAACTAAGGCTTCATATTCATCCATGTTATTGGTACACTCAAAGTCAAGTTTAAAGGAAAGTGAGAGTGGTTCCTCATGAAGGGGTATGAGAATTACTCTTACACCCCCACCATGTTATCATTTGGAGCCATCAAAAAACATGGTCATTTTGTAGGTGGATTCTTCTTGTGAAAGAGTTACAATAGATTCATCTGGAAAGGCAAAAGGAATGGGTTGGTTATTTGGTAGGGGAGTCTCAACCAATTGGTCAATGATGACCTACCCCTTAATAGATTTTTGTTGAAGGAACTCAAGATCAAACTCAACTAGGAGCATGAGCCGCTTAGCCATACATTGATTTTGGTATGGCTTGGAGTGCATATACTTAAGTGGATCGGTGTTAGTAATGATGTATGTTTTATGATTAAGGAGGAAGTGACAGAATTTGGAGGTGACAAAGATGAGTGCGAGACATAGTTTTTTAAGATGGGTGTATTATGTTTCATACTTTATAAGGGTGTAGATGATGTAATATATGGTTTTCTCTTTATTTTTTTCATCTCAATGAGTGAGCATGGCCCCCAAAGAGTGATCGATGGTGGATATGTAAAGGTAAAAAGGTTTGTTATCCTTAGGTGGGATGAGAACTGGTAGAGAAAGCAAGTACTCATTGAGTGAATCAAAGGCTTGTTGATAATCTCTATTCCATTTAAAGGAGGTGTCTTTATTAAGGAGATGGTGAAATGGTTGGCATCTACCCGATATCTAGGAGATGAAGTGATGGATAGACTGAAGCTTCCCTTGTAGGCTATGAAGTTGTTTAAGGTTTTTTAGAGGAGGCATTTCTAGGATTGCTTTGACCTTGGTAGGGTTAATTTTAATTACATGAATGGAGATGATAAATCCAAGGATTTTTATAGATAGAAACCCAAAAATACCTTTCTTGGGATTGAGCCTGACATAGAATTTGATTAGTTGATCGAAGATGATTGCGAGAGCAACTTGATGATCCTTATGGTGTTTGGATTTATTGAGGAGATCATCCACATAATCCTCCATAATTTTATAAATGAGGGCATGGAAGATATAGGTCATGTCTCATTTATAATTTGCTCCTACATTATTTAAACCAAAGGGCATGACCTGATAGCAAAAGGTTACCCAAGGGGTAATGAAGGTGGTTTTATGTTGATCCAAGGGGCAATTATAATTTGATTATATCCTAAAAACCTATCCATGAGAGATAACATCTCAAGGCATATATTAAGATAAACTAATTGGTCGATGTTGAGCAAAATAAAGTCATCCTTTGGGCATGCGAGGTTAAGGTCATAGTAATCCACATAAAGGTGAAGTCCCCCAGTGGGTTTGGTAATGGGAACAATATTAGATACCCATTATGGATAGTCAATGGGTAGGATGAAGTTGGTAGATAAGAGACACTTAATTTCCTCCTTAACAAGAAGGGAGATGTGAGGATGCATCTTTCAAAGCTTTTACTGAACCAACTTGGCCTCAGGATAGGTAACAATGTTGTGAAGGGCAATAGAAGGGTCAATCCTAGGCATATCCTGATAAAACCACATATATGTGATGCTATAGTTTTGAATGAAAGATGTGTATTCTTGTTGTTCCTTAGGGTTTAAAGATTAGCCAAGCTTAATGATGTGTGGGTTATTTTGAGTTCCTAAATTAATATTGATGGTGGATTCATTGAGCATTATTTGGTTTTCAAGAGGAAGGGATTTGAGAATAGAAGAATCCCCTACACCAAGGTATGCTAGAATGGACTCATCATCCTAGTTTTGGATGGTGTTGATGGTAGAAGAGTCTTTTTCAACCATCTTGGGGTGGATGAGAGGAATAACCTTAGTCTGGCCACCCTTATGATAGCTTAAAGAGCCCAAGATAATGGTGTTCATCAAAAAAAAAAATAGGGGGAATCATGTCAAGGTCTTCAAATTTTGATGGTGATTGGGTTGATGGTGAGGGGATATCCTCATCAATGGGGGTGATGGATTGAGGTGAGTCAGTTAGTTCCTTTGGTGGGATGTACCCAAGGTCAAAGGAATCATGAGGTTCTAAGTTCTTGACCACAGGTAAGGTATGGGGTCCCTATTTGTAACGACCAAGGCCAAACCCTTTCCAAGCATAGTGATAAAGATATAGTCTGGTAAATGTTGGCCTGTCTGGATAGGAGAAGTCAGAGGTGAATGGTTGGATATGTGAAATAGTATTAGGGAAAATAAGGGGTTGATTAAGTCCCCCATAAATGAATTTTGTTTGATTATTTGGTAGACCAAAGGGGATAATGGTTCCCAGATTAAGTTCATAAGAAGGGTCATGTTTGAGGTTCTCATACTCTTGTAGAGTAGGGAAATCATCCAAGGTGAGAAGGTGATACTCCCCAAGGGAGAAACATTGGAATTTTTATGCCAAGGGATCCTCAATAGGAATTTGGGAAGAAGAGATAGATGAATTGGTTAAGGCTTCATCATTGTTAATGGTAGAAGTGTTGCGAGTTATGGTTGGTGGTGTAGCAGTGTTAGTGGGATTGGTTTATTTTGAGATAGATGAATGGGTAAGAAGAACATCATTAGGCCTATAGGTCATGTTTCAAGATCTAAAAGGACTACGGTTAGCCTTTATGGTTACAACTTTCCCTTCATGTTTAACTTTAACACAACAGTGTAGAGTAGAGGAGATACAACTCATGGCTCATATCTAAGGGCATCCAAGTAGAATGTTATATTATAACTCACCCTCTATAACATAAAATAGCTTAGGAATGGTATGATTTCCCAAGCATAAATAAAGGACAATGATCCCCAAGGTAGTGGCCATTGTGTCATTAAAGGAGTGAAGAATCACTATGTTTTCAACCATGATGTTTTTTGGCAAATACAACTGATCAAAAGCATGTGAAGGGATTATATTGATGATGGCTCCTCCATCAATCATCACCATTTTGATGTAGGTGTGATTGATGTGTGTAATGATAAAAAGAGGAGGATTAGATTCTTCAAAATGATCTGGACGTATCTCAGAATCTTGGAAGGTGACAATGGTAGAATGTCAAAGGGATCTAATAAAGGACACAAGAGGTTGAGGGTCATTTGGTTGTACCTCTATATATTATAGAGCCTCTATCAATGCTTGACAGTGATGAGGTGTGGTTTTTATTAAATCATAAAGACTCATCTTCACTAGTGTTTGGTGAAGTTGCTTCAACATTGTTCATTAAATGGATGCAAAAGGGTCGGTGGAGAGTACACCTAAGATAGATACCTTAGGTATTGATGATGGCATAGGTGAAGATGTTTGTGTTGGGGATTGGTTGGAAGGTTGAGAGTTTGAGGGATATGTCCATGGAATAGATACATTGGCTCTTTTCTTACCTCTTTGTTGAGCTTGAGATCGGGTAATCATATGAATGGTATGGAAAATAGGATCGGTTGGACTAGCTGGTGGCTTCAATTTTTCCCCCTCATTTTTAGATGAAAGTGGGGGATCAAGTGTAGGTTGGATTGGTGGTTAGATTAGTAAGGGGGTGAAATTTGTTCATATAATAATAGATCATTATCATCATATAGGTGGTGAACAAGATCTTAGAGATCTTTGTAGTTCTCTATGTCATGTCTTGATGCCCTATGGTACACACAAATCAAAGTGTCATTGAACTAGGAGGGTTTGGTATTAGAGGGGTGAATGGCTTAATAGGTGGTAGTTTAATGGAAGATGTTTGTAAAAACCTCTATAAAATAACTAAATAAGATTCATTCAGAGGTGTTGGAGGTGTTGAAGTTCTAGTTATAGAAATAGAAACCTTCGTAAGTGTAGGTTTGACTTTAGAAGTGGTAGGTGGTTGAATAACCTTGGTGGATGTTCTAGGTTGGGGTGGCTTGATTATGACTACTTTAGAGGTAGATGGTTTCAAGGTAGATGATGAGGGATTGATAATAGGGGGGAAGGTGGAAGCAGATAATTTAATTAATAATGATGAAGGAGTCGATGGCTTGTAGGGTGAAAGTGTAGGCATAGAAAAGGGTGTTAGTTTAATCGATGATGAACATATAAGTGGGATAGTAGAAGGGTGAGGCCCTAGAATAGATGGTAAATGGGAAAGAGGTGGCATAGGTTGAGTTTGGGGTAGAGGTTTAGACAACTCCACCTTTTTGATTATTTTGGTTGGTTGTTTTTTTTGTGGATTTAATGGATTTTGATCTCATTTCAGAGGTGGGTGAGAAATGTTAGGCGTAGGGAAGATTCCCAAATTCTTGGTTGGTTTGGAAAAAAAATTATGATATTACTTGGGTGGAGGTGGGTGATATGGTTTTCTTGTGGCTTGGGAGAAAGAGATGTTTGATGAAGGGGTGATAATTGGTTTAAATGTGGATGTCAATGAGGTAGAGGGATCAATTTTTTTTTGGTATGGGAGTCCAAGATGATGCCAGAGAGTGGCTCTATCAAGGTCAGGTTATGAATCAAATTCTAGACTTTACACTAACCTAGAAAAGGGGGTTTTGGTTCCTTTATCGGTTGTTTCAAATGTTAAGCCTTTGGGTGAAGAAGAGGGAATGGTTTCCTCACCCCTGCTTGGGCTAGAAGGTTTAAAATTTTTTGATTGGGTAGATGAGGTAGTATTTGCTTGTAGGGTGGTTTTTTAAGGGGGAATGGATGGTTCTTTGATTGGGGGTGTAAGTGTGGTCATGGTTTCTTCCTTTGTTTGGGTTTCTAATGGAATAGAAGATGGTTCTACTATTTTTATTGGTGGAGTAGAAGAAGAGGCTGTTAAATTAATGGTTGTTTCCTTTGGCACTTTGATCAATAAAGGGTTAGGTATGGGTATGGTTTGATTAAGTGAAGGGATGGGAGTTATTGATACCTCTATTTGGGTACCCAGAAGGATAAAAGGTGAACTCACTTCTTCTATAGGTGAAGTGGATGAAATAATGATTGAAGTAAGGGGCTCATCCACCATAGGCTCATTAGTGATTAGGTTGATAGTGTGTGCCTAATGGGATGAAGATGGTTCAAATTGGTTGTTATGGTGTTGGGTAGGTGGAGTATGGTTAGGGAAAGGCTTTCAAAAAATATTGAGAGAATGGTTGGGAGGTATGTTGGGTTTGTACAATGATAATTCACCATTATCAATCAAGTTTTGGACAAGACATTTAAATGTATTACATTGATTTATGTCATGTCCAATGACCTGATGGAATGCATGATGGTCATTTTCATTATACCACCCAAGCACAGGATGAGA